>CAUYRT010095218.1:0-17085 GCA_963574885.1 Lepilemur ruficaudatus
TTATTCAACCACAAAAAGAAATGCTATGACATGGATGAACCTTGAAAACTTTACACTAAAAGAAGCCAGTCATAAAAGACCACATATTGTATAATTCCATTTATATTTAATGTCCAGATTACGCAAATCTATAGAGACAGAAAGTAGATTAGTGGTTGCCTAGGGTTGGAAGGTTTGGAGAGGAATGGGAAGTGACTGCTCATGGATACTCATTGCTTGATGCACTTCACTCTGCCTTCTCAACAAAACTGCTGGAGTTTATAAAACCATTATAATTGGGCTTATAAAAAAAACTACAAAGAAAAAATGAGTTGGAATTATAAATAATAGAGGATTTGGGTATATTTTAGCTCTTTTATGTCTGACCATGGGCAAGTCATCTGTACCTAAGTTGTAAAATGGTGATAATACCCACAATGCAGAGCTAAAATGAGCATTATCAATGTGAATCATTCAGCATAGTTCCTAGCACATAAAAGGTAAAAAGTAATTGCTTTAAGAGTCTCAAATTTATTAAGTATCTGCTTGATTACCTTGGGTGTATCTCTTAACTTCTGAGCCTCAGATATTACACTGTAATATGGGAGGAAAAAAATCTCCCTTTACCTGACAGAATGTTGGGAGGACCAAATAGATCACAGATTATTTATATCTTTGTAAATTTGAAAGAGGTACAAATTATTATTTTGATCACTGATCTTACAAATGGCAAGAAGATACTAATTAAATTAAAAATAGTCTTAAAAAATGTACTCTCCTTCTTGCTAACAGTAGCATCTCCAAATGCAAAGGAGTATGTGGTTATAAGTTCATTACCTGCCATTAGTAAAATGTATATAATCCATTAGAGAAAGTTTGCTGATCACAACTACTAAACATTTCCAAGAAAAAAGCATCCCTTTCCACTACTATCCTCAAATCAACTGCCCGTAAGTACTCACAGAACACTATTTATACAACCATGAGCTAAATGCTGAGGGAAATTCATGCAGAACATCAGTTTCTTCCCTTAAAATATAAATTTTCTGTTTGGGATACAATTCGTACACAATTAGGGGACATGAGTCTGCATTCTAAGAATGACCAGCAGGACACCAGAGGATCTTTGAATGTGGCTTATGAAAATCAGTTCTATGACTTAATACATACAACTTCAAAAAAGAAAGTACTGAATTGTGTCATACAGACTTTCAGTGCTGTATTGGAAGGAGACTGATATAAACTGATGTCAGAAAACTTCCCTAAGGAGACAAACTTTGAAAGATGAGTAAGTCTTGGATGGGCTTAGAGTAGACTGGTAGGAAATGGGATTTTTTTTCATGAGAGAAACCACAGGAAGAGAAGTACAGGTAAGAGAGCAGTCTGTTTAAGGGTAAGGTATATACTGTAAGTTTTATGTTCCAATTGGTCAACAGTGCTTTACATTTTATAGTTAAGTATCTCTTATGACAGTGTATTTGACCCCTGAAATATCTAATGGTGGACAAATAGAACACTGTTACCTCCCATTACCCACCCACAAATACTCTGAATCATTCCCTACCCCATCTTTCCAAGAACGCAGGCCTTTACCTACCTCCATGTCATCTTCCTTTTTCCTCTTGCTTATAGACTCACTTCCTTCTTCATCTTCTTCTTCTTCCTCTATGATTCCTTCCACTATAGATTTTGAGCCTTCTGGACTTGTAATTCCTTCACACCTAGATTTTTTAAAAGAGTGCTATCACATACCTCTCTTCTATACACAAATTATCTCAGATGTGCTCATACTTATGGCCTCTTATAATAAAAAATGTTAGCTAAAACTTAATGCTCCTGGGAGAAGGAAGATGGAAATGTGCATTTCTAGGGCTGTGGAAGGTCATGGCCACATGTATTACTATGCAACAAAGGCTGGTTTCCAATTCTTGTACCAATACTGACCCATAGAAAGGAAGCAACCATTTCCTGAGGCATGAGTTTTACTAGCATTGTCTTATATAATCATAACAATCCTACAAAGCAGCCCTGAAGTGTTAAGAAAATTGTCCAGGATTATCTATCTCATGAGTAGATAAGGCTTGGATGCACATCTAGGCCCAAATAATTCCAAAGCATGGTGCTTTTCTGCTGTACCCTGCTTGCAGCAGAATAAGACTCAAACAGAATGGTAAAAGGCCCACTTTTTAACGAGCTGATAAAAACTGGCAATTATAGTAATAACAATCATGGCCAGCTGAATCTTGCAGATCAGACCATCTTATCCAACCAATTATTGTTGAGGTTTTTTTCTCTTAAAAATGGTCATGCCTGTAATTCTAGCAGTTTGGGAGGCTGAGGTGGGAGGAGCACTTGAGGCTAGGAGTTCAAGACCAGCCTGGGTAACATAGCGAGACCTTGTCTCTACAAAAAAATTTTTAAAAATTAGCCAATTTTGGTGGTGCATGCCTGTAGTTCTAGCTACTCAGGAGGATGAGCTGAGGAGATTGCTTGAGCCCAGGAGTTCACGGTTGCAGTGAGCTGTGATTGTACCAGTGCACTCTAGCCTGGGCAACCGAGTGAGACTGTGTCTTAAAAAAAGTTAAAAAAAAAAAAACAAAAACAGTATCTCTTTTTTATTATGTAATTTGGTAGAAAAATTATTACTATATTAACAGATGGTAACATAATTCCTTTTAGAGAGAACTTGATGGAAAAAAATATATTGACAAGCTCTGAAGATAAAAATTCCAAGTGCCTGGGTAGCAGCAAGTGCCAAGGTTTGCTTTACCTGGTGGAGAAGAATTTGTTACTTTGCCCTTGAGAAAGATAGAGAAAAGGAGGAAAAGGAGTGAGAACCAGCAAGATAAAAAGAGACTGGGATAAACTGAAGGGTCCACTGGTAGATTTTTAAGAATGATAACTCCTTCTCTGTCTTCTCTACCAAAACTTGAGTAAGTGTATGTTCACAAACATTTTGTCAAGTGGGGGTTTTATATGACACTTGAGGTGTCAAGTTTCACATCCAATATATAGTATAGATGTAATTAAAAAAAAAGTATATAACAAAAGAAATATGTGCTTTGAATTTCCATAGCCTGGGGATAGGAGGTTCAAGGCAATTTCACCTATATCAAAAAGGGCAGAAAAGGTCTAGCTATGTATGTGACAGCTAACACACATGCATACTGCCATACACATAGGTTTACTAAGAGAAAAAAACACTTGAAATAAAATTTCAAAATTACTTAACTACCTGTATATATGCCATGTAACTTCTTTAACAAAATGTTTTACCACTGATTAGATAGTCAAATCTCAAAATATTTAGGCATTGAAAAGTGAGCAGTATCATGGCTTATTCAGAGCTTCTGCATTTTCTCTGCCTAATATTACTACTGAAATTGCCCTTCTAGGCATAAACTCCATAATATTGGCCTCAAAGTCAAATACACAGGAGTTTGAATCTTAGCTCTGTCATCCACTAGCTGTGTGATCTTGGGAAACTCATTTACTCTCCAAAATTCCATTTCCTCACCTATAAAATGAAACTTACCTTGAAGAGCTATTGCAGAGATTAAATGAGATAGTGCAAATGAATTAATGAATCCAGGTAATAAACATCAATGGCTACTGACATTAAAAAAAAAGGGACAACCAGACATTATGTGCTTCCTGATGGCAATACACAATTTCACCTATAAGGTATTCTTGCAAACAAACACAAAACCAAAACAACAACAAGCAAGCCTGAATCTGATCAAGCCTCGGGATCTAACTAATAATTTACAGATAATACAGGATAGAAAGAAATATGTTAAATTACAGTTTAAGAATGCAATCAACAAATTCAGATTGTAGGAAATTCTAAGGAGCAAACAACCAGGTTTCCTTAAAAAATTAACTGCAAGGAAACAAAGAAACAAACAAAAAAAAAAGAGACAGAAGTGGAACCTATAGATCGAAAAATATTTAAGAGATAATGTCAACCAACTGCTATTTATCTACCTTATTTTGATTCTTATTTTAGCTATAAAAATTATTTATGAGACAATCAGAAATGTGAATATTGATTAGCTATTTGATATTAAGAAAGTTAATTTTTTTAGGTGTTATAATGTCATTATGATTATGTTTAAAGAGTCCTTATCTTTTAGAGCATACTGAAATCCTACAGAGGAAATTATATTTGTTTGGAATGTACTTCAAGACAGTTTGTGCCTAATGAAGGTACACAGGGGCACAGATTAAACAAACAAGACTGGCCATGAGTTAATAATTATTGAAAATGGACAATGGATACATTGGGATTCATTGTATTATTCTTCTTTTGTATGTGTGAAATTTTTCTGCAATACAAGGTTTTAAAAATGAGATAGTGTATATAAAATACCTCGCACAGTGCCTGGTAAATAGTAAGCATTAAATAATGACATCACCATTTTCATCTAATTCTTGCACTGCTGTCTGTTCTGTTGGGCAAAATTTTCTCAGTTTGCCTGGTTTATTTTGTGACTATATAGCAATACCCAGGACTCACGTAACTCTATCAGGAATGATCAACTGGGCCAAATAATCTTAGCTCATTCTTAGAATCTGGCTTTCACTCAGGCTATGCCAGAGCTTTTTTATTATATTAATATTTTCCTCACAATTGTGTTTGGCTTAGAAGGAGACTGTTACCAGAATGAAACCATACCTGCCAGCACTAACTGGACACATTTTTAATGTTTATTCTCTAGGGTTCTTCTTAACATACTTTTTAACACTTAGAGTTTTCCTAAGGCAATCCAGTACTATATAGAAGATATTAACTGGCTTTGGGATTTCTTTTTAAAAAAAAGAAAGAAAGAAAAGAAAGGAAAGGAAAGAAAGGAAGAAAAAAATCTACATATGGCTGGCCTGAGCCCATTTATAAAATCATCTAAAATAATGAAGGCATTTACCAGGATGATAGATCAATGCAATCTTTAATTCCCTCACCACGTTTCAGCCTCTAATGAGCCCAAGTGGGAAAAATAAGACCTACTGTTTGACTTGGCCAACCATTGAGACACGGGCAGACTCCAGATTTCGAATCTGGCCACTCTTCACACTAAGAAAGAAAAGCGAAAAAAGAGAGAGGAGGTTATTTAGCATCTGTTTTATCACATTACTAGAATCAAATGAATAATTCTATAGATTATGTGGGACCTAATAAAAAGTAGCAGTCACCAATGTTGCTTACTGTGGAGATTATCACTACTCCTCACCTGGCTGTTATAGCCATAAGCTAGGTAGTATTATAAAAATTATTAATAAGATATTATAGCCATTTCAGTTCTGCAAATATTTACCAAGAGGACACCATGTGCACCAGGCTTATACCTAAGAAGCACATAATTCAGTAGGGAGAAAGAGATGCAAACAAGTCATGTTAATATAAAATGGCAAGGTTCAAAGGAAGCTCTTTATCCTGAATGAGGTTAGAGAAAGCTTCCCAAAGGTCCTGCCTAAATTGAGAACTGAAGATAAGAAGTTAACCAGAAAATAAGAGGTTGGTCAGAGCATTCTAGGTAGAGGGAGCATTGTGAACAATTATACTGTGATGTGAAAGTGAGGAGGATGATGATTTTAGAGGACTGAGCACATGAAGAAGCAGGGAAGAGAGCAAATTGGCAGTGTGACAGAACAGGATTGGTAGGCAGGGGCTAGCTCCTACAGGGCCTTACATGCCATGCTGTAGAGCTTAGCATTAATAGATTAGTCTCTTCACATTTATCTAGCTAAGTACATCTAAGAGCAAAGAAAAATGACTTCCAGACCCAGGGGAAACTGGAAACATTGCCCAAAGCAAGCCACCAGAACACATTTCTTTAAGTCTCATTTTTTAGTTTAAAAAAATCATGCAAAATTTTAAAGCCCCCTCCTTAGATATTGTTTCTTACTTTAATGATAAACAGAAGCAATCAGAACTACTATCTCATATTTTGATGACAAACTGAATCTACAAATCCACCAGTATTTGTAATCCTATACGCTGCCTTGGTGCCTGTTTAATATATGAAATATCTCTGTTCCTATCAAGGGCAACCTTGGGCACTGGTTCCCATTCCCTCTTGCTTCTGAAAGGAGGTTGTTCCCTTCAGTTTTCCTGTCTCTCCTCTGTGTTGTTAGTTTTACCTCTAGTGGGGATCTTAAATATACCATGCTATCTAGCCTCTAAAAACACTCCCAATGTCACATTCACTGCTAGCTACTACATTTCTCTGCTCTCTTATACAGCAAACTTCCTCAAAAGAGTTATCTTGCTTTCTCTACTTTGTCACCTTTGATCTTTTCCTCAACCTACACCCCCAACTTACATCAGGTTTTTATCTCCCACTTATTTTCTGAGATTTCTTTTGTCAAGATCTCCTCTGTCATGCGAATTCTAACTAACAGTCATTTCTTAGTCCTCATCTTACTTGATCTCTCAGCAGCACTGACACAGTTATTCTCTCCCTACTTCTATGAACACTTGCTATACTCTCCTGGTTTTCCTTCTGCCTCGCCAACTGTGCCTTTTCAGGTTCTTTCTTGTGTCTTCCTCTTCTTCCCAACTCTAAATATTGTGGAATATCCCAAGCCTCAGTTCTTGGATCTCTTTTTCTATGAACATCAAATTTCTAGGGTGATTAACATTCAATCTTTTGGCTTTAAATACTGTGTGATAATAATTCTCCAATTTATCTCTAGCTTAACGTCTTCTAACTAGTTATATACAACTGCCTACTTAACATTTCCACTTAGACATGTAATAAGCATTTCAGTTTATCCAAACAAAACTCCTTAGTCCCTGCCCCTTATTTGCTCCCAAATCTACTTCTTTCTGTCTCTGCTATTCACCCGATTGCTTGCACTAAAAACAGACATCATCCTACACTCCCTCTCTGCCCCACCCTTGTCTTGCTCTCAGCATCTAATCTATAAACCAGTTCTGACAGCTCTACCTTGAAAATGCATTCCAAATTTGACCATACTACTTCCACTGTTGCCAACCTAGTCTATGCTTACCATCATTAACCTACTATACTACTATAATAGTCTCCTAACCAATTTCCCACTGTCATCACCCCAATCCCTACTCCTTCTCCTACTCCTCAGAACAGCCAGAGCGGTAGAACCAAGAGACAAATCCATATGTGTCCACTTCAAAGCCCACGTTCTTAATGACTATATCCTATGCTTCTCATTAGGAAAGCCATGAGAGCAAAAGCAGTAATTCTTTGGCCTTGTATTTCAACAACTTTTTTTTTTTTAAGAGACAATGTCTTGCCTTATTATCCAGGCTTGAGTTCAGTGGCACAAATATAGCTCACTGCAGCCTTGAACTCCTGGGCTAAAGTGATCCTCCCACTTCAGCCTCCCAAGTAGCTAGCACTATAGGCACATACCACCACACCTAGCTAATTTTTTATTTTAATTTTTAGTAGAGACAGAGTCTCTACATTGAGTGATTCTCCTGCCTCAACCTCCCAAAGTGCTGGGATTACAGACATGAGCCACTGTGTCCAGCCCCAACAACTTAAAAAAAAAATTGGAATAGCCAAAATGGCCATGAGTCATAACCATGATTTGGATATCCAGTAGTACACAAGACAAAATTACCAAATACTTTATAGTATTCTTTCTGATTTTCAGGCACAGAAAGTAGGTTCTAAAAATCAGTGACTGTCATGGAACCAGGAACATCTTAACATTCAACAAACAGTGCTTATCCTATCCTGCATCTGTCAAAAGAAACAAGACTCCATCTCTTTTAAGAGAGGCCTAACATGACCCCCAGACTGTCCTGGATGCCCTTCTATACTCCTGTGCTTCCTTTCTTGTGTTGTGTTCATGTATTTACTTGTCTCTATCCCCAGTTTTTTGATGATAGGAACTGAGCCTGATTCATCCACAGTTCTTAGATCAGGTACTGACACATCTTAAACTAGAAAAAAATGTTTCCTGAATAAATTTTAAAAGTTTGGGAAAAGGATGGACTTTAAACAACTCAGCCAAGTCTAGAATAATTTTCTCACTGATTGGTACTATGGTACCACCCGAGGTACAAGCCAAGCTGGCAGCAGCTGCATTCTCAATGCTTCTGCAAGAACAGAATCCTGTGTCACAGTAGTGAACAGACGTGGCAGAAGCAACCTCACCAAACACAAACGTTTTGGCAAGCCACATTCTGGCATGAGACCCTTTGTCCTAGGAAAACTCCCTAAAATATATTTACCAGGTCCTAAATTTCCACTTGATATCTCTGATTCAATTAACAGATACATTGTGCCTGCTAGGGCAGCCAGCAGTATGCTACATGCTGCATGAGAGTACAAAAGAAATAGAGAACAGCTTCTGCCCTTGTGATGCAGGAAAGGTATTAAAACATTGATGAAAATTAACAATATGAGCATATCCCTCAAGGAAGGATTAGAGGACTTAAGGGGCAAACAATGCAATATAACATAGACTTAAAGGTCACGGCCGAGCACAGTGGCTCACACCTGTAATCCTAGCACTCTGGGAGGCCGAGGCGGGCGGATCGCTCAAGGTCAGGAGTTCGAAACCAGCCTGAGCAAGAGCGAGACTCTGTCTCTACTAAAAATAGAAAGAAATTAATTTGACAACTAAAACTACATATAAAAAAATTAGCCGGGCATGGTGGCGCATGCCTGTAGTCCCAGCTACTCAGGAGGCTGAGGCAGGAGGATTGCTTGAGCCTAGGAGTTTGAGGTTGCTGTGAGCTAGGCTGACGCCACAGCACTCTAGCCCAGGCAACAGAGTGAGCCTCTGTCTCAAAAAAAAAAAAAAGTCTCCAGCAATTTTGCTGAAAAAGTCATCGTTGGTTTGGAGGAGTTAGAGAAAGAAGTGACTGGAGATAGAGTTGAAGAAAAGGTAGGAAAATAGGATGGTGAAGATATTTTATCCCAATGCTGACTTCCTTGTGGGGAGGGACAGTGTTTTCCTCATCTCCGAATCTTTAGCACAAAGTAGTATTTAATGAATATTAAATCAAATAATTAATGACTAAATTCATGCCTTTACTTCATGGAAGCCATAGCCAATTCTGTCAGTGACTTTTATAAAAACTATTTACCCACAGAGCTTTTTATTTACATAAAATCCAAATAAACTGAGGTGAATGGAACTGGTTTCTCCAGCATTTTATCTGGAACACAGAAAGTGAATGTAGAACCACATAGCATCAGAGGTGGAAGAGGCCCTAGAAACGACCATCTAGTCCAAGCTTTCACCTTAGAGGCAGAAACAGCTAGACAACAGATGATCCATAATTACTAAGATTCCAGGAAGTACTATGGCATGTTGGAAAAAGAATGGGCTTTAGATAACTAAGCCAAGTCTGAAATATTTAAAATATTCCAAAAAATTCTGCTTTTTACATAAATGTTTCCTCACATGCTATTAAAATCAACACTTGGACACAGAACTTCTGTTTCTTTGAACTTAGTGCTTGAGCTGACAAAAAAAGGAAAGTTACAATCTAACATTTAAAATAAAGACAATGTAGATTTGCAGGTTACCTCCATTCAATAGCATTCTCCAGAGACTTGAACGTTTTAGGACGACCACGTAAGAAATTCTGCATGCTATTAAGTGCATCCATGGCTGTACCTAGACGTTAAATAAACATTTTAACCACAGCATTTAACTTATTTGAGCATTTACACTTAATGAGTCAACTCTATACATCTGCCCTCAATGACAGGGGAATTTAGTGATGTTTAGTAGGAAAGAAAGATGCAGTTTAAGAAAATTCAGAAGACTAATGTGATAGGCAGCTTCGAAAAGGGCCTTCAATAATTTTTGCCTCCCGGTATTCACTCCCTGTGTAATGCCCTTACACTGAAGAGGCTGACTTGTACAAGCAGTAGTGTGACTTCTGAGCCTGGGTCATTAAAGACATGGTAGCTTCTTTTTAAATAATAGAATTATGGGACACACATATGATTGAAATATTATACAGCCATAAAAAGATGTTAATGAAGAGTTTCTGATGACATGGAAAAATGATTGTAAATTTTAAAAAGATACAAAGACAGAGAGACATATTTCAAGATGAGTGAAACTGACAATAAATTAAAACAAGAGAATAATCTACTATGGATATCTCTTGTAAGTCAATGATCCTGATTTGGCCAGTGCTAAGAAAACTTACCTTCTACAACATCAATCATGCACAGACCCAAGAGGCTTGGCACCAGATTGGATGAAGCTGTGTGGACTGCAATAGCACCACCCATGCTATGTCCAATCAGCATAATTGGAGGAGGGAGGTCCCCATACATGGCTTCAACTACATTGCCAACGTCTCTGCAAAGAGAAGAAAAAAAAGCTGGGGATGCTTTTTGACAACACTGCAAAAACGGTTTTTTCCCAGCTCCTTCCTTTGGTCTGTAACTAATAGTCCTGGGAGACTGTGAAAGTCTCCTGGGCCATCTTACAAACATTACTTATGTAAATCTCCTAACATGCCTCACAGTTATCTATAGAGGTGGCCACACACCTAGCTAGCTCTCCTGACAAAGGACAGATTAAGGACTAAGAACTCAAATTTTCTAATTTTCCTTTATAGCACACTTTTACCATTCCACACATCTAGTACAATTATATAAACATCTATCTTTATTTTGAACCTAAGCTTGAAACTCTGGAAAAATCATTTAACTGTTCTATGTCTCAATTTTCCTATCTATAAGGAAAGTGATTTTATTAAGCATTATAACATAGTGAAGTTTAGAGTCACAAGATGAGCCCCAGCCTCAGTTTATTTTTTACTATGTGATCATGGATTAGTTACTTAATCTCTCAGACATTGAGTTTCAATATCTATAAAATAAAGATAATATTACTTTCTGTTCTGGATTGCTATTAGGATTAAGTGAGAAGTGAATGGAAACTACTTTGAAAGAGTAAAGTGCTATACAAATGTTGATTATTATTTACAATTTCTCATGTGTAAATGTTTGAAGAATGAACATAAATGTAAATACAGTGCTCTGAGAAACTAGAAAGATTTCAGAGCTAATTTTTATTGGTTTCTGTTCTAATCTTCAATTACAAGCGGATCTGTTTAACAAAGTCAAACATTAAAGCTTTGAAAATGAGAACTGAAATATGAACTTTGGTTTTTTATTTGCATGTAGGCCTTCCTTGCTAACAGATGAGATAAGAACATAAGGTATATTTCTCAAGATCACTGGCTCTACTACCTTCTTTTGGGAGTGGCTAGTCAGTCAACTTCAAAAGATAGTTTTGTCTTGCTTGAATGTTCACTACATACCTCAAGCCTCACACAGTGTTAACCAAATATAGCAGCCGTCAATGTAGGAACACAGACTTCATAATGGCAAAGGCAAATGTTATTAATTATGCAGGAATTAATTTTTAAAATCTCACAAAAATTATAGATGTAAATAAGGTAGCTGCAGCATTTATAAACAATATGAATGGGAGATAAATAGGCCACCAAATTTTATAAGTGAAAACACACAATAGTTTAATATTCCTTTGGAGTTGTTGAATTTAAGGCTAAGACAGAACATAAAGCAATTTAGGCAGTCATCTAAAGTTGTAACACAGTTAACATAAAAAGTCCAAGCTTCTTTGACACCAGCACTGCTTCTATACTAAACACAAAATTCTAGCCGGAAGTTAAAATGATATGACAGGAAGAAAAAAGAACTAGCATTTATTCAGTGCCTATTAAGTGCTATAAATTTTCCTATTAAATCCAATGTAATCCTTCAACAGCCCATCTGGAAGGGTTTGTATTACTATTTTACAGGTGATGAAACTGAAGACACATTTTCCAACTGTAAGAATTGGCCACATCAATTAATCTCATTGAATCTATTAAAATATTATTTTAATAATATTTTCTACCAAGGTAAAAAGAGGTGCATATTCCCGCTACCTCATTAAAGCATATTTAAAGCCATCTCCCTTGGCTTGGGCACTGTGGATTCTAGGTATTTCCACAAAGTCAAAACCATGATGCCTTTGCTCAGAGTCTACTGGAAAATATCAGAAACGAAGATTAGATCATAAGTGATCTTTAGAGTAAGTAACACAGAGGAAAGTTATATAGAGTTTATAAAAAATAAAAACAGGTATTAATAGTATTCTAAAGCTAATTCTTCATATCAAAATGATAGACCAGAAAAAAGGTATAGGCTCAATTCATTAATCAAAAACCATATTAGATATGATTTGGGGGAAAATTATTTTAAAAAAATAAAAGACTAAAGTTTAGAACATGTTTGTATTAAATATCAATATGTAAAAATTGTATTGTCAATACTACTTGAAAACCCCCATTAAAAAATTTTATATAGATTTAGGGGATACAAGTGCAGTTTTATTACATGGATATATTGTGTAGTGGTGAAGCTGGGCTTTTGGTGAACCTATCACTGGCATAGTGTACACTGTACCCAACAGGTAATTTTTCATCCCTTACCCCATGCCCCACCTTTTGGAGTCTCCAATGTCTATTATTCTTTTCTGTATGAGCATGCATACTTATAGTGTAGCTCCAACTCATGGGTTAGAACATGTGGTATTTGATTTTCTATTCCTGAGTTACTTCACTCAGGATAATGGTCTCCAGTTCCATCCCAGTTGCTGTAAAAGACATTATTTCATTCTTTTTTATGGGTCAGTAGTATCTTATGGTGTATGTTATATATACCACATTTTCTTTATCCAATCATCACTTGATGGACGCTTGGGTTGGTTCCATATCTATTGGGAATAGTGCTATGATAAACATGTGGGTACAGGTATCATTTTGATATAAAGATTTCTTTTCATCTGTATAGATACCCAGTAGTGGGACTGCTGGATCCCATGGTACATCTATTTTTAATTCTTTGAAAAACCTCCATACTTTTTTCCATAGAGGTTATAATAATTTACATTCCCACCAACAGTGTATAAGCATTCCCTTTTCTCTGCATCTGTGCCAACATTTATTATTTTTAGACTTTTTAATAATGGCCATTCTGACTGGAATAAGATAGTAACTCAATGTGGTTTTAATTTGCACTTCTCTGATGATTAGTTATGTCCAGTTTTTCATATACTTGTTGGCCATTTGTATGTCTTCTTTTGAAAAATGTCTGTTCATGTTCTTTGCCCACTTTTTAATAGGGTGTTTTTTTGTTGTTCAGTTGTTTGAGTGCCTTGTAGATTCTGGATATTAGTCCTTTGTCAACTGCATAGTTTGTGAATATTCTATCCCATTCTATTGGTTGTCTATTTACTCTGCTGATTATTTCTTTTGCTGTGCAGAAGATTTTTAGTTTAATTAAGTCCCATATGTTTATTTTTATTTTGGTTACATTTGCTTTTGGGGTCTTAGTCATAAATTCTTTGCATAGGCCAATGCCCAGAGGAGTTTTTACTAAGTTTTCTATAGTTTCAGGTCTTAAATATAAGTCTTTAATCTATTTTGAGTTAATTTTTTTTATATGGTAAGAGATATGGATCCAGTTTCATCCTTCCACGTGTGGTTGTCCAATTTTTCTAACACCATTTATTGAAAAGGGTGTCCTTTCCCCAGCATGTCTTTGTCTGCTTTGTTTAGATCAGATGGTTGTAGATATATGGCTTTATTTCTGGGTTCTCTATTCTGTTCCATTGTTTGATGTGTCTGTTTTTACACCAGTACCATGCTGTTTTGGTTACTGTAGCCTTGTAGTATAATTGAAGTCAGGTAATGTGATACCTCCAGCTTTGTTCTTTTTTGTTTAGGATTGTTCTGGCTATTCGGGCTCTTTTTTTGTTTCCATATGAATTTCAGGATTGTTTTTCTGTGAAAAATGTCATTGCTATTTTGATAGGAATTGCCCTGAATCTGTAGATTGCTTTGGGCAGCATGGTCATTTTCACAATATTGATTCTTCTAATCCATGAGCATGGGATGTTTTTCGATTTGTGTCATCTGATTTCTTTCATCAGTGAATTGCAGTTCCCCTTGTAGACATCTTTCACCTCCTTGGTTAAATATATTCCTTGGTTTTTCTTTTTCTTTTTGTAGCTATTATAAATGGGATTGAGTTTTTGATTTGGTTCTCAGCTTGGTTGTTATTGGTATATAGGAATGCTACTGATTTTTGTATGTTGATTCTGTAACTTAAGGCTTTACTGAATTCATTTATCAAATCTAAGAGTATTCTGGAGGAGCCTTTAGGGTTTTCTAGGTTTAAGATCGTACCAACAGCAAACAGATAACTTGACTTACTTTTTTCCAATTTGTATGCCCTTTATGTCTTTTTCTTGCCTGATTTGACAAGGACTTCTAGTACTATGTTGAATAGAAGTGGTGAAAGTGGGCATCCTTGTCTCATTCCAGTTCTTAGGGGAAATGCTTTCAACTTTTTCCCATTCAATATGATGTTGGTTGTGAGTTTGTCATACACGGCTTTTACTATTTTGAGTTATGTTCTTTCTATGCCTAGTTTGTTGAGGGTTTTTATCATGAAGGGATGCTGAATTTTATAGAAATCTTTTTCTGCATCCATTGAGATAATCATATGGTTTTTGGTTTTAATTCTGTTTATATGATGGATCATATTTATTGATTTGAGTGTGCTGAACCATCTTTGCATCCCTGGAATAAAACCCATTTGATCGTGGTATATTATTTTTGATGTGCTATTGAATTTGATTTGCTAGTTTGTTTGTTTTAGGATTTCTGTATCCATGTTCATGAGAGATATTGGTCTGTAGTTTTCTTTTTTTGTTGTTGTTGCATCCTTTCCTGGCTTTGGTACCAGAGTGATACTAGCTTTGTAAAATGAGTTAAGCAGAATTCCCTCCTTCTTGATCTTCTGAAACAGTTTCAGTAGAACTGGTACCAGTTCTTCTTTGTATGTCTGATAGAATTTGGCTGTGAATCACTCTGATCCTGGGTTTTTTTTTTGTTGTTGTTGTGAAATTTTTTTACTGATTCAATCTCAACTACTCATTATTGGTCTGTTCAGGATTCCTATTTCTTCCTGATTCAAGCTTGGGAAGTTTTATGTTTCCTGGAATTTATCCATTTCCTATAGGTTTTCCAGTTTGTGGGTATAGAAATGTTCACAGTAGTCTCAAATGATATTTTATATTTTTATGATATCAGTTGTAATGTTTCCTTTTTCATTTGATTGAGCTTATTTGAATCTTCTTGGTTAATCTAGTTAGCAGTCTGTCAATTTTGTTTATCTTCTCAAAGAACCAACTTTCTGTTTCATTGATCCTTTGTACTTTTTTTGTTTGTTTCAATTTTGTTTAGTTCTGCTCTAATCTTTGTTATTCCTTTTCTTCTGCTAGCTTTGGGTTTGTTTTGTTCTTGTTTTTCTAGTTCCTTGAGGTATAATATTAGGTTGTTAATTTGTGATCTATCTTTCAGATACAGGCATTTAACACTATAAACTTCCTTCTTCCATTTTGAGATTTTTGTTTCACAGAGTGATTGAATTCAGAAATAATACAAATGTTTTATTGCTCAGATGATTTCAGTAAGAATCAAACTTTTAGCCCTTCTGATTGTTGGTCCTCATCTTCATCTGCTATGGATGATTTTTATCATTTTTTTAAGCTTTCTATGCCAGTTATCAACTTACTGCCTCTCAGCTCCAATTCACCATTCATTACCTGCCCTACAAAAATGGATCTGAGGCCTTTAAATATTATTCCTTTGCCATCAGGCATTATGTTAAGCTATATTAACAGAGGGTGTCGGAGAGACAGTTTCCCCAATGTCTAACTCCTACCCAATTCCTGAAGCTCAGGTGACTTTTCTGGCACTCTGTCTCTCCCCTACCTAGTGTTTTTAAGCAGAGTGCCTCTGGTGAGATACCTCCCCATCAACAGCTTCTCCTGCATTCTAGGGGGCAGATTTCTGGCAACTTCCAGAGGGAAGATTTCCAACGAGTTCTGACTTTCAGTAAACTACGGTCATGTCCTTTTTCCAACAAGTCTACATCTCAACCCTAAATGTTCTATCTCAGCCCAGGGCATAGCGGCTGCTCCTCCTATCTGCTATTCCTATATTATCTAGAGTTTTTTTTTACTTCAAACTAGCCAATCCCTCATTACTTAAATTCCCAGTTATAGTGAATAATTCTTTATATTAAACTTTTCCTATTCAAATTATTGTGTGGTTTCTCTCCCCTGACTGAACCCAGACTGATACATTATTATTAGATAATGTTTCCTTAAGATCCTTAATTCTTCAGTATCCTCTAGAATATCAACCAAGCCATCATCATCCATTTGTCTGGCTGCCTGACCATTTCAATGATGTAATTCACTTTTTTGTCAAAAGTCAACAAACACTTTAAATCCTTAAAAATCATTCACAAATCTTTCTATAGGTTTCACTAACATGCTTGACTATTTCAGGATGTATTGCTCTCATATTACAAAGCCAGCAGAGGAATGACTGGGGGAATAGATTCTTGCCTTTCTTTTCATAGTTTCTCAGGCATCTGTTCACTGAATAGAATAGTATTCATACTATATACCATTGTTATTTCTATCTCTCTCTTCCTCTCTCCCAAGCACTATAGCTGTATTATCATAAATTTGGTCTATTGACTGTGACCTCATATAGTAATTCAACCTATATGAACCAGTTTCCTCATCTCTGTAAAAAGGGTGTAATATCTAAATGATAGAGTTATCAACAGAAGAAAGCTTTTCAAAAGCTTACATAAACTAAACTATTCCTTGAAGAATTTTCAAGTGCTTTGCGTGATGACCATCACACTGGATATACCAAGAAAAATGGAGGTTTCTTTCAAGATTAAATAGTAAGAAGAAACCAAAAGTAGAGGAGAGAGAACAGAAGTAAAATTTTCTCTCTGTTGGGGGATGGGGGGTAAACACACGTCTGAGTGATGTGGTGGGCACTGTGGAGGCATGGGATATGCTTGAAAAGTAGCTGGGGAGCGGAATTAGGGGTCTCAATAGGGGGAAGGAATTCCTCTAAAACTGATTTATGTGATTAACTGTACACCTCGGTAAATTCACTGAAAATCATTTAATTATACACTTAAAATGGAGTGTTGGTTGTACGTAGGTACAGTTAGAGCACTATGTATGTAC
>CAUYRT010095219.1:0-15314 GCA_963574885.1 Lepilemur ruficaudatus
CCTGTAGTCCCAGCTACTCGGGAGGCTGAGGCAGAAGGATCGCTTCAGCCCAGGAGTTTGAGGTTGCTGTGAGCTAGGATGACGCCACAGCACTCTAGCCCGGGCAACAGAGTGAGACTCTGTTTCAAAAAAAAAAAAAAAAAATCAATGAACCTGGCTGGGTGTGGTGGCTCACGTCTGTAATCCTAACACCCTGGGAGGCCAAGACAGGAGGATCACTTTAAGGCAGATGTTCAAGCCCAGCCTGAGCAAGAGCAAGACTCCATGTCTACTAAAAATAGAAAAAATAGCCAGGTGTGGTGGCACACGCCTGTAGTTCTAGCCACTCAGGAGGCTGAGGCAGGAGGATCGCTTGAGCCCAGGAATTTGAGGTTGCTGTGAGCTAGGGTGCCACCATAATCTCTAATAATTAGCATTTAAAAATGCCAAGAGCTGTGCATATGCCCTGATATGGTCAGATGAAGAGGCCCTTCCCTGGCTCTGAAGTGGGGAGAAGGTATGTAGCCAAGATACAGACAACCCAGAGATGACCCGGCTGCTAAAAGGTCTTTATTTCCAAATGGGTCTTAAGTCCCTGTTCCTCCTACAACCAAGCAGAGATGGATGCTTTTAAAAAGAAAGGAAGGAAAGCTTTTTTCTGGCACAATGCAAACAGCATGAAGATTGAGTCAGACAAACTTAAATCTCCAATTCAGAAATGCCACTTAGTTGACTGTCTCTAAAGAAAGCCATTTATCCTCTGTCGCTGAATGACATGATTTGATAACACACGTTATAAACATTAAAGTAGAAAACGCAAGTCAAGTAGACTCCTTCCCGCGGCTCTCAGTGAGGCCACAGATGGTAACAGAACAAGGTGAGTTGTCAGCAAGACCCGGGCATTCAGGCGTCAGAGCTCCTGGCTGTTGGTAACAGGGGGCAAAGAACAGGCCTCCCCCCGACAGCCGGCCGCGCGGGGGCGCCCCCTCCTACCGAGCAGCTTGCTGGTCTGGATGTCGATGGGCACATGCTGATGGTCCTGGCGGGAAACACGGTGGGGAGAGGGGTGTGAGCGCGCGGAGGGGACGCGCCACTCGGGCGCTCATTTCACATTCCCAACCGCCACCCTGTGGGGCCTGAACGACGGGCCAGGAAGGAAAGCGCCCGCAGGGAAGACGGGGACGCGGGTCAGGGGTCCTGGACCAGTCCCCAATCCCCCAGTGGGGACAGTCCCCACACCTGCATCTTTCCCTCACTTCCGCTTCCGGCCGGAAACCCAGGCCCCTCCCCGTCCCGCCACCAATACAGCGCCGGTGTGGTCGAGCCTCAGCGTGGGCACAAACGGGCTTCCTCCGGCCACGTCGCCGCCTTCCGCAGAGCCAGTCAGGGCACACGCTCCACCCCAGCGTCAAGCCCCGCCCACCCCGAGGCTCCGAATGGCGGAGCCCGGGAGGGGCGGGAGAACCAGGGACAGCCAATGGGAGACGCGAGGCGGGCTCAGGGCCAAGGAGGGGCGGGGACGGCTGGTTAGGGCTGCAGCGGCGGCGCTATCGCGGCAGGCGGCGCCCGAGAGCCCGGCCTGGCCGCCGCTTCCGCCCGCGGACCTAGAGCCTTCTCCGAGCCGATTAACGCGTCTGCGGTCCGGGTCCTAGCGCCGCCAGAGCCCTCGAAAACGCCTTCTTCCTTGCTTCGTTTTACTGTCCATAGCAGTTTGTCGGTCTCTTGTGGCACTTGTCACACTTTACCTTCTCATTCAGTTTATCTAATAGACATGGCTGAGCACCTGCTACGTGTTGGGCGATCGGGACAGGGAAGGGGAGGAAGGGTCTGGGAGACATCCCAAAGATCACACCCATATGGAGTCTCAAAGGAAGAGTTGCAGAAAAGGGGCGATGTGGAGAAGGATGTTCAGGTGGAGGAGACTGCACAAACAAATCTTTGGCGGCCACAAATGGCAAGAGGGGTATAGGGAACAGCAGGCAGGCAAGACAGGCAACATAATTTCTGGGGTCCAGTACAAAATGGAAATGCAGAACCCCTTGTTAAAAAAAGTATGAAGCATCGCAGCCAGCCGTGGTGGCTTATCCCAGTAATCCCAGCACTTCGGGAGGCTGAGGCAGGAGAATCACTTGAGGCCAGGAGTTTGAGACCAGCATGGACAACATAGAGAGACCCCATCTCTACAAAAAAATTTTAAAAAGTAGCCAGGCGTGTTGGCACGTGCCTGTAGTCCCCACTATCCAGGAGTGTCACAGAGTAGGTCCCCGAGCTTTCTGTAACAGGAGGATCGATTGAGCCCAGGAGTTTGAGGATGCAGTGATTTATGATCAGGCCACTGCACTCTAGACTGGGCAACAGAGGGAAACCCTGTCTCAAAAAAAAAAAATTATGAAGAATTTCAAGATGAAGCTGGCCCCTACAGGCAGGCCAGCCTCTGTCAACAAAAGATTTGAGGCAGAGAGTAGCCGGGGAGGATGCTATAAGGGTGGAAGCCTCTTATCAAAGGTTGCCTTCTTAAGGAACTTTGACTTCACCCCTGCAAACAGAGGAACCACTGAAGGATTTTAAGGGTTTGAGGCAGGGAAGGACCTGTACAGATTGACTGCAAGGAGGATGGATTTGTGGGAGATAAGGAGAAGGAGGTCGTTATCTAGAGATTATGGTGTGACTTGGAACACAAGGTGTGGGGAGGAGAGGAAGGGCTGTATTTGAGAGATGTTTAGGAGGAAAATGGACAGGACTTGGCAGTTGATTGGCTGTCTAGGTTGGGGAGAGAAACACCAAGGATGGCACCTAGGTGGTTGGGTGGGAGTGCCACCACCTGAGACAGGGATACAGGATGCTGACCTGGTGTTGGAGAGGAGGGAATCTCAGCTTTGAACCTGGGCTGGCAATGCTGGGAGAGTCACAAACTGGCTAATGTGTGGTCCAGGTGGTGGCTGAAGCTGAGGGAGGGCTTGAGAGATTGGCCAAGAAGTGGGTAGAGTGAGGAGAGAGGGTGGACTGAGGACAGATTTCCCGAGGTCTCACAGAGCTGGGTATGCCATTGCTAAATACCCGCTCCCTGGCTCACCATAGCAAAGCACTTGGAGCTCAGTAAATTTTCGACTGAACTGCATGGTGTGATACAGCAGGGGGAAGACCTAGATTTCTGTCTGGTGAGACCTTGGGCCATTTCCATAACCTCTCTGATTGCCATAGATTTTCAACATAGAGATAACACCTATCCTATCTCAGGGTATTTCTGTTTAGAGGCTTAAATAAATAAACACACTAGATGTATATAACTCTATAGTTTACAAGATACTTTAAATATATCTTCTCATGCTTTGCCAACTCTATATATGAAACATTGTATGTCATCATTTTTATTGTAGAATAATTGAAAGACTTCCCTGTAAACAGCTCATAGGGCAGAACCAAAGACCTCTTCAGGGCTCTCTCATGGGAATTTGGCTCCCATCTCAGAGTCCTGACTCAGGCTATAGGAATTGCTTGGGCTCCCCCATGGTTAAACAAACACTTACTGGGCTCCAACTATGTGCTTGGGGCTCTCTGGGACATCCCAAGAAGCATGGCACTGCCCCACCCTCAAGGTGTTTCTCTCCTCCTTGAATCAACAGGCCAGGCAGAACAGGACAGGGTGGGTCTGGAAGACCCAGCCCAGTGAGTTGGTGGAAGCAGAGACCACCAGCACTCCACCTCCCTCTTCCTGCCTTCTCCCCACCCCTGGAGCTCTCCAGATGACTCACCTAGAGCAGAAGGTTGTTTGAGAATAGCACTGCCCAGGTGCTGGCCCCTGGTAGGCTGCCCCAGAAAACATAGGAGCATGGGCCTTAGGCAGCATTCTGCACTTTTCCAAGGCCACAGAGAACTTCAGGGCCTGTGGGCAGAAAAACACACAAGTAGTCTGGCATCCAGGGCATTGATTCTGTCTGCTTGGGGGGGATTTGGTTGTCCGAGCTCCCAGCAACTGGAATGAGGCAGGAAAAGGATATAGGAGGCTTTCTATATGAATCTCTCAATTCTTTGCTGATTTAGCAGGTGGGACACTGGGGGAGGGGCAGCACACATAGAGAAGTAAGTGAAGATCTAGCAGGGCTGTGCCAGCTTTGGACAGGGAAGCAAGAGCCCCAAGGTGCTGTGTAACAGGCTGCCTCCCCATCCTTTGTTGTTGTTAGCTTGCTTATTAAGTGATAACCATGTGCCACGTGCCAGTGTAGATCTGAATGTTTTACAAGCCTTATCTAATTTGATCCTTCTAACAACCTTATAATGTGAGTTTAGCCAGATTTTAAAGGCAAGGGAGCCAAGGCTTAGATAATTAAATAACTTGTCCAATATCATACAGCTGATAATTGAGGGGGGCTGGCTCCCCAACTTGCCTTCCTGTTCTCTCTGGGATGTGCCTTTGTTTCTCCCCAGCCACAGTGGCCTCGGGTCTCTTCCTCTCTCTGGCCTGATTCCCACTTTCTCCCCAGTTGTTGTGCCAGACACATAGAACCCCCACCCCTGCAGTCCCTGCTCCGTCCAAAGTTCTTTCTTACCACACCCTATTCTGGGCAAGGGCACCCATTACTTATCCTCCTGCAATGCTCATAAAAAGAAGGCTTACGCTCAACAGATAATCCACTTCTCTTATCTGCCATATGTTTATTACCTTATGGTCTGTGTTTCTGCTCACAGCCGCACTGACTATGGGTTGTGTGTGTGTATGTGTGTGTGTGTGTATCTGCCAGATGGGCTGGAAGCCCTGGAAACTTAGCAGCCTTTTCTGGGCACCGTGCTGTGTGGAGTGAAATCTCTGAGTCGTTTTTTTTCAGTCTTTCTCACCCACAGGTCTGTGAGCACCTGTGGGCAGGGAATACAGACTTGTTCATCTCTGTAACCCCAGAACCTGGCATGACACGTGACATTGGGTGTCAGTTGCTTAATTTCCCACACCAAATCCCCAGACTCTGTGAATGGGACCTTATTTGGAAAAAGGGTCTTTGCAGATATGATTAAGTTAAATATCTTGTGATAAGGAGATAATCCTGGATCATCTGTGTGGGCCCTAAATGCCATCCCAAGTGTCTTCTAAGAGAGAGGCAGAGGGAGATCAGCCAGACACAGAGAAGAGGACACGGTGATGTGAAAACCGGGCAGGCAGAGATCGGAGTGATCCGGCCACAAGCCCAGGAATGCCTACGGTCACCACAAGCTGGAGGAGGCAAGGAATGCATGGAGCCTCCAGAAGGATCTTGGCCAATGAAACTGACCTCCAACTTCTGGCCTACGAAACAAGTCAGAAGGATACATTTCTGTTGTTTTAAGCCATCAAGTTTGTGGTAACTTGTTATGGCAGCCACAGGAAACTATTAATAATACAAAAAGCAGCAGGAAAATTGCTAGTGGGGGTGTAAATTGGTGTATCCAGTTTGAGGAGCCACTTGGTGGGGGGAGGCTGGCCTTGGGGACCAAGAGCTCACACATACAGAACATTTGGAAGAGTGTTTGGAATACAGTCCCCCTAAATGTTGGCCACTCCCATTCCTCAACTCAGGTCTCCCTTAAAGGAAGACCTGCCACAAAAGCAGGAAGAAAGCCCCTCCAGTGGCAACGTTACTACCCACCTGGGTCAGAAGGCAGCTTCTGCCCACCCCACCCCGCCTCCCTGCTGGACCTGGTGTGGCCCACTAGAGGTCGTCCGCCTTGCCCCACTTGTCACCTTTGGATCTCCAGTCTCCTGGCTTTCCAGAAAAGGCAGAGTGCTGAGGACAATAGCAGCTCCTCTCTTCTCCCTATTTTGGGAAAGAAATGTCCCTGAAGCCTAGATCTGCTCTCTGGGCAGAGGTCAATAAATAAAATGGGAAGAATTTTTTTTTTTTTTTTAAGAGACAGAGTCTCCCTCTGTCACCTAGGCTGGAGTGTGCAGTAGCACAATCATAGCTCACTGCAACCTCCCACTCCTGGGCTCAAGCGATACTCCCACCTCAGCCTCCTGAGTAGCTGGGACTACAGGCAGGCAGCACCACCATGCCCGGCTAATTTTTGTATGTGTTTTTTATTTTATTTTAATTTTTTAAAGCCAGTCAAATTTTGCAGTGGATGTGTGTGTTTTTTAGAGAAGGGGTCTCCCTATGTTGCCCAGGCTGGTCTCAGAACTCCTGGGCTCAAGTGATCCTCCTGCCTTGGCCTCTCAAAGTGCTGGGATTACAGGCATGAGCCACTGTGCCCAGCCCAAATGGGAAGGATTTATAATCCAACAGCCCCGTGGCTGTGTGCCCCGGCAGGGCACCAAGGTCCTTGGGGCTCGCTTAGGTGAATTTAGCTTGCTTTACTCAACAAGGTCACATTTCTGAAAACGTGCATGCCGCATGTTTGCATATGGCATATCACACTTGAACCTAGTTTTAGGAAGGTGCGCTTAAAGGTGAAAATTTTTGTAAAGCAATAAAGTGGCCCGTGGGTGGAGAGTTATATTCATAGCTCACAGCCTTATCTCAAACTCCCCCACCCTGCTCCTCCCAGAAATAAATCCCCTGAAGGCCAGGGGTTGGGCCTGACTTCCCAGGCTGGTCCCTCCCAGGAGGAGGGGCTGGGGCCTCCTGGGCCTGCACCTGGTCCTGGTGGCGCTCTGGAAGGGAAGGCCACACAGGTGGACCTGCCACTGCAGTTCTTGCTGCAGCACCTTCTCCAGTATGGGGCTGAGAGAACAGGATCTGTGCCCCTGGGTCTCAGACATCAGAGAGGCCTGGATCTCAGAGGCAGGGAGAATGAGCACCTCCAGCACAAGCCCCTTCCTGTACAGATGGGAAACCGGGACTTGACCTGGGTACTGTCCCCCAGGCAAAAGCCCATCCCACCATCCTTCTGGTCTGGAGCAAGTAGAAGCAGGATTGGAGATGGTGGGGCAAGTTTGAGGGTTGCTTAGTCGTGATTTAAGATGTAACTTGGAGGGGGAGCCAGGGCCAGGGGGGATTTTATGTCTTTTCTCTACCCAGTGCCTCGCTCTGTGTCTGGCAAGTCGACAGCCAGTCCACGGAGGTAGGTAGCTGGCGGGCGGATGGAGTGTCGCAGTGAGCAGCACTGGGAAGCTGCAGGGATACTGAATACACAGCAGGTGCTTCCCACCATCCAGCGATGCCCATCTGAGGGGGGGAAATGCAAATGAAAACAGGCCACCTCAGGGTGGCTGCAAAACAACACGGAGCTGTCTCCAAGAGCAGCCCCAGCTGAGGGCCACACGCTGTCCTGCCTGATGGTGGCTTTGTAGGAGGAGGGTGGCTGCAGATCAGCAAGGACAATGCCCCGGAGTGCACAGACGCTGCCCCTGCTCCCAGCCATGTGCCCATCACCTGCCTTCTTGACTCTCCCTCTCCCCCTGCCTCCTCAAGGCCCCACCTCTCCCCCGTCTCTGAGAGCTTGCTCCAGGTTTTGCCAACTTTATAATACTCCGCGAGGCCCTTCCAATAGACTGCTGGATGTTTGGGGAAATTGAAGCCAGTGGTACTTTGGGGGTGGGAAGGCTGTCACAGCTGTCTTTGAGAATCTGATAAAAATATAATCTATGCAGAAAAATCAATGGCCCTCTGCCCACACCCAGGGAATTCTGCATGTGATTTCAAGGGTCCTGAAGCCCACCTGTAAGCGAGGGGCTGGGTGAGGATGTTTGAGGTCGTGGTTTGGAGAGTCTGGTCCATGGAGCAGGTCAGTACCCCCTTTTTCCCTCCAGAGAGATCTTGAGGAGGGACCCTTCAAGTCAGGAGGGAACCACAGCCCCCCACCCAGCACCCTCTTTGAGGCTTCTGGCAGGGGAGGGACAGCCTGGGAACCGGTCTGCCAACCAGTTTAACCAGGGACTGGTTTCGACTCAGGGAGTTCAAAAGAAGCTGGGGTGCACCCCTGCCTGGCCTGCCAATGGGAGCAGCGGCCCTTAACCCTTTCCCGCTTGTGCCCTGGGCAACATCCAGGTGGTGGTCCATGCTGGAGAGGGGTCTGAGCCTCTTTGTAGGATGAAATGGGTGGGGGAGACCTTGGCTACAACAGGGGGTGTAACCAGACACCTGAGAGTGGGGAAACTGAGGAGAGAGGCTCCTATGCTCCCCCACCCCAGACTTCCCGTGGGATTCCCTCCTCTGGCACGGCAGTCCCTGGAGGACCCTGGCTTCTGGGTGGATGCAGGGGCGCTGGGATTGGATTTCTGGGGTGATGAATATTCAGCAGCCTGAGCCGGTCTCTGCTTCTGTTTACTTAGCCGGGAGGAGCTGGGTTTCAGGTTCACCTTGACTCCTGGAGCGGCAGCAGCAGCGGAGCGAGCAGGTACCCGCTCCTGCACCTGTTTCTCTTATACCTGAGGTGCAGCTTCTCCTACCCACCTCTCCTGGCCTGAGCCTTGCCTGGCGCGACACCCTGGAGGCACCTCCTCCCCTCCCAGTCTCACCCACCTGGGCAGCTCCTACACTCAACTCCTTCTCTAGGGAAGGTCTCACCTCCAGCCCGGAGCAGTCGGGATTACAGGTACAGGCAGAGGGCTGGTGGGTGGGGAAACCAAGGCACAGTCCCCAGTCTGGGCACCCAATCCTGCCCTCATGGCTGACAAGCCCAGGGGGAAGTGGAACCCAGGCAAGCTGTCTCCATTCGGACTTATCCTATGGCCTCTTGGAGTCAATCCAGGCCTCCAACAGAGCTCCTGATGGGAAAGTTTCACTCCAGAGCAGGGCTCCACTAACTGTTGCTTACCTGGGCCCACCCCTTCTGACCCCCAGCCTGGAGCATGTTTCCTACTATCTGGTAGGAACATCTCCCCTTTCTAATCCAGAGTACCCCAGTCTCTTCCAGTATGGACGAGTGGCATTAGGGGTCCTGCAGAAGGAGGGGGGAGGGGGCTCCAGGTTTTGTCTTACAACTCAGAAGCTGACTTGCACCCCCGACTCGCACCTCCACCCCTCCATCCCCGCCCCAGTCAATGGTTAACTTGTCCCAGCTCAGAAGGGGCCCAGCGCAGTCTGGGCAAAGCCCTTCAGAGCAGCTCACAGAACCCAGCTGGGGTGGAGGGGCCTGTCCCGGGGCAGCCACGTGCATGTCAGAGTGCTGACCGCCAATGGCAGGGGGTGGCAGGCTGTCCCAAGAGGCCCTCCATGGGCCCCAAAGCTGTGCAAACAGCAGAGGTGGCGCTGGCGTCCTCAAGGGCTGATTTCTATTATCCCACGGATGGCAGGGCCCCAGGGCAAGGGCCCAGCCCTCAGCTTGGCCAGCTCAGGGCCCTGCACAAGCAGACTGTAGGGCCCACCATATGTCATTAAAGGCTGGCTGTTTGAAATCTCAAACACCACCCCTCCTCCCTCACCCAAGTCCCCTCTGTGGTTAGGCATGGGCACGTAGCTGTCTATAGCTGTCTTGCTCTTTGCAACTTTGGGTATCTGGGAAGTTTGGATATCACATCACCTCTTTTTTTTTTAAAGTAGATCAGATTTTGCACAATCTTTTATCATCACTATTTATCTAAAGAATCCTATTGCTATATTATTTTGTAAAACAAAGAATAGTTCGCTAATTAATCTGTTTTGCAAAGTCAGATTTCCCTGTCAGGCTTGCCCAAAAAAGCAAACACCTGCCTCAGGCCTCCTCCTGGGTGAAAGAGATAGGAAGACCTGGTGACGAGCATCCTGAAGAGGCCAGGGCACGGGGCACAAGACCAGGACACAGGGCATGGTGCCTTGGTGCTTTGCTGGAGGCCCCAGGGCAGGGCACCTGGGCTATTCTTGTCTCTGTGTTTTCTGACAAGTTCCTTGTGATCTGTGGCTCCCCATTTACTCCAAGGACAGTTAAGCTCTGTGGACGCCAACTTGAAATACCTGTTAAAATGGGTACATTTGTAGTGGCACAGGCGGAAGCCACTTTCTCCCACTAGCTCCCATGGAGCTAGGAAATCTAGTGGTCATATTGGGCTCAGCAGCTGGGTCTTCTGTTCCTCTGTCCCCCGAGTTCCTTGACAGCTCCAGATGGGTGGTGGTGGGGCCATGGACCTTGCCACAGACAAAGCAGCAACTGGGACACCCACAGACCAAGCAATCGCCCTGTCCCTCCTTCCATGCCCTCCCCACACTTCCTTCCAGAAACCCATTCTGGAACACCAAGTTCTGGGTAAGGCTGTGTTAAGCCCAGGTGGGGCAAACTGCCAAAGCAAACCTCTCGGGCTGTCCCTTGGTGCACTTACCTCTCCGGGGTGCCCTGAAAGGATTTACCTGGCCACCCTCACCCTCTCTTTTGCTCTCTGAGTGGGAGCTGCATGGATCTTCCCTGGGCTTTTCTTGCTACTTGAGCCCTGCTAAAGGGACAGAGCTGGCAGTGTGAGAGCTGCTTCCCAGACAAAGAGGTGGGAAGGAGTCCTTCGGGCGTGTGCTCTGAGGAGGGGGTGAGAGTACGGAGGGGCAGGGGACAACAGCAGCGAGGGCTCCACACAGGTATTCAACTCATTGCAAGCCTAAGCCAGCACTCTGCTTTCATTTTTCCTGAATTTGACATGCTTCCCCCTCCCCACAAAAAGCCATACTCATTATGGAAATTCTGGAAATCATAAAATTAGAAGAGAGGCCAGGTGTGGTGGCTCATGCCTGTAACTCCAGCATTTGGAGAGGCTAAAGCAGGAGGATCGCTGGAGCCCAGGAGTTCCATATCTGCCTGGGCAACATAGTGAGACCCCACCTCTAAAAATATTTTAATTAAAAAAACAAATAGAGGGGAGAAAGCATCCTCTACTCCTTCTATAGAAAAAAAACCACTATTAGTCAAGTGGAATATTTCTATCTGCTCTTTTTAGAAAACACAATGAAGACCACCCTTTTTTGTTGTTGTTGTTGTTTTTTGAGACAGAGTCTCACTCTGTTGCCTGGGCTAGAGTGCCGTGGCGTCAGCCTAGCTCACAGCAACCTCAAACTCCTGAGCTCAAGCGATCCTCCTCAGCCTCCCGAGTAGCTGGGACTACAGCCATGCGCCACCATGCCCGGCTAATTTTTTCTATATATTTTTAGTTGGCCAATTCATTTCTTTTCTATTTTTAGTAGAGACGGGGTCTCGCTCTTGCTCAGGCTGGTTTCAAACTCCTGACCTTGAGCGATCCTCCCGCCTTGGCCTCCCAGAGTGCTAGGATTACAGGCGTGAGCCACCGCACCCGGCCAAGACCACCCATTTTTAAAAGGTACATTTGGGCCTGGGCAGCTGACCTCCTGGCTTTCTGGGGTTTGCTGACTGGCTGCTGCGCACTCCTCCTAGGTCCTGAGAACTAGAGCGCCCACCTTGCCTACGTTCTCCATGCCTCTGCCTGCTCTGTCATGACCTGCCTTCCTCTAGTCGACTGTCCCCTGCTCCTATCCTACATACCACAGCCACTGTCCAGGCAACCTCACCTCCCAGAACTTCCACTAGCTTGCCAGCAGCTTTGTAGAAATTAGTAAAAAGTGCCCTCTGGGAAAGCAGCTCCACACCAGGGGACGTCGCCAGTCAGTGGAGAAGCCTGATTTCACCCCTGCACCCTGCCCCATTCGGTGCCTTTACAGAAGGTACAACCTGTGTTGACCACATCTCACCTGTACCTCTGGGCTCCACCTAACTGCCCAGCTTCTGTCCTTGTGGAAGCTTGGTGGGGAAGGGGGACTGAGGCAGTAATGATTCCCATTGTCATAAGTTTTACTTTACAAAGCATGGCTACCTCTGTGTGCCGGGATAAACGGTAGAGCTAAATGCTAGGACTGGACAGGATGGGTGAGGAAACTGAGGCTCAGAGAAGTAGTTTGCCAGAGTTCACAAGGCTAGGACAGTCCCTAGGACTTCCCATTCCCAGCCCAAAGTCCCCACTCTTCCCCTTACGAAAAGCTCAGCAGCTGCTTTAGCCCTGCTAGTCACCATGGGGAAGTTCAAATTGCTCGGAATATCACAAATTCTATTTAATTTTGTAACGAATTCCAAGCAAAATGCACACGGTGTTTCTGTCTATGTGCTACCAGTCAACAGTCTGCCCACACCTGGCAGCAGGGCCTGGTGGTATAGCAGAAAGAGTTTGGTGGCCGGGCGCTGTGGCTCATGCATATAATCCTAGCACTCTGGGAGGCCGAGGCGGGAGGATCGTTTGAGCTCGGGAGTTCGAGACCAGCCTGAGCAAGAGCAAGACCCCGTCTCTATTTTTTTTTTTTTCCAAAAAAAGAGTTTGAGATCAGTGTCAAAGGCCTGGATGCTGTGTAACCTGGGCAAGTTGTCCACCTGCCTGCATCCCTGGAGGCCTGATAGAAATGATCTCAAAGCTCCCTACAATGCTGCAAGGCAATGCTATGTGCCTGTCCTGTAGCACTCCCCCTCCCCCCCACCGTCTGGCTTGAGTGGCTTCCCTGTCGACCTTGAATTTTTTAAAAAATTTATTATTGTCATAGAGACGGGGTCTCACTCTGTCACCCGGACTGGGATGCAATGGCATAATAAGCTCACTACAGTCTTGAATTCCTGGGCTCAAACAATCCTCCTGCCTCAGCCTCCCATGTAACTGGGACTACAGGTGCACGCCACCACGCCCGGCTAATTTTTTCTACTTTTAGTAGAGAGGGAGTCTCACTCTTACTCAGGCTGGTCTCGAACTCCTGGGCTCAAGCGATCCTCCCTCCTTGGCCTCCCTAAGTACTGAGATTACAGGTGTGAGCCACTGTGCCAGCCTTGACATTGACTCCTCTCTTCTCTCACTCTCCAAAAGCATTGCATCGTCCACTTACCTGACTCTTGGGTTTAATTCAGCCAGCCCTACCTTTAATTCTTTAATTTATAATATACTCCATGATGGCTGGGTGCAGTGGCTCATGCCTATAATCCCAGCACTTTTGGAGGCCAAGGTGGGAGGATTGCTTGAGCCCAGGAGTTTGAGACCTGTCTAGGCAACATAGCTAGACCCCGACTCTACCAAAAAATAAAAAAAAAATTAGGCCAAGCATGGTGGTTCACACCTGTAATCCTAGCATTTGGGGAGGCCAAGGCAGGAGGATTGCTTGAGCTCAGGAGGTCAAGACCAGGCTGAGCAAGAGCCAGACCGTGTCTCCACAAAAAATGGAAAAATTAGCCAGGTGTTGTGGCATGTGCCTGTTGTCCCAGCTACTGGGGAGGCTGAGGCAGGAGGATTGCCCGAGCCCAGGAGTTTGAGGTTGCAGTGAGCTATGATGACACCACTGTCCTCTAGCCTGGGTAACAGAGCCAGACTCTGCCCCCGCTCCCCAAAAAAAGCCATGATTAGGAGTCTAGGGAGGGCTGGTGCAAAGGTGCCCACACCTCCTCTAACTGATCCTTTTGTCTCCCCTACCCTGTCCCAGCAGAAAGCCCCACCTTCGGCTCAGGGAGCACCATGACTGAAGTTGGTTGGTGGAAGCTGACCTTCCTCCGGAAAAAGAAATCCACTCCCAAGGTGCTGTACGAGATCCCTGACACCTATGCCCAAACGGAGGGAGGCACGGAGCCCTCAGGGCCCGACACTGGGAGCCCCAACAGCGACTTTAACACCCGCCTGGAGAAGATTGTGGACAAGAGCACAAAAGGCAAGCATGTCAAAGTCTCCAATTCGGGCCGCTTCAAGGAGAAGAGTAAAGTTCGAGCCACACTGGCGGAGAACCCCAGCCTCTTTGATGGTCGAGAGGGCAAAGGACAGTGAAGGGCCGAGGAGGACTCTAGCACCTCCTGGCTCCCTGTCGTCAGCTGGATCTGAGACAGGAGCTTGCACGCTGGCCTTATTGGTCATAGCTGAAGCCACTGTGGGGGCAGTTGTCGCCTGCTGGGAGGAAATGTCTGGCTGTTAGGTTTGTATTTACATGCCTCACTTTTGTTAGGCCTGGGAGATCCAGGGTCCTCCCACCCTCCAGACACATACAAAGGCACTCCAGTTTAAGGGTGAACACTCCCACCTAGGAAGGACAGCCCTCCTTGAAGCAATGGCAGGGCCGCGGGGAGGTGGACTTGGCAGGGAACGGAGAGAGGGAGCTGGACAGACTCCACCTCCCCCCGGCATGGGGTCAAGGGTGAGTTTGAATTGCCGCTCCCTCTGCTTTCTCTACCCGTGACTGTTCCCTGGACCAATCCTGAGGAGAGCACATTTTCCAGAAGCCACGTGATGGGGGGTGGATTCTGTGGAGCTGGAGGCAGAGACACTGAACTTGAGCTCATTTTCTAGCACAAGTGGTAAACTTCCTGGAACTTTGTCCCCAAGTGTGGAGGGGGCAGAAGACCCTGGCACTCCATGGGGGGTGCCACAGAAGGCCAAGGGTCCAAACTGGGGGAGTGAGTGGGGAAGCTCTGGTAGGAGCTAAAAGCAGCCAGTTTCCTCCTCTCCTTTCCCCTACTAGTATATAACACGGATCAGCTCCAGAGATGAGTCCTGGGGCCTTGAATTTTGTCTGAAAAAAATCGTAGTTTTCTCCTTGTAATAAACAATGCTGCAAAAGCAGAGAATTTGTTTATATTATTATCTTGCATTTATTGAGATGACTGTCATGCCTTTACTACCCTTCATGTGAGTAAAGTGGGTCTTGTGCTTGGACTGTTCCTTTCAAGCTTTAGGAAAGGTCCCCAAGTGTGACAATGTAGGAATTGGGTCACTAATTTTACCATCAAGCTAGGCTTAGTATGGGTGATGCGGGAGCAGAGGAAGGAGCTAGTTACACCTCAGTGGTCAGTTCTCTCTGGCCAGCCAAGAGGCCAAGAGGTGCTCTAAAAGAGTGGGACAGATATTTGGTGACTGACCTCAAAGTCAGGGTTTGGGTCAGGATGCATTCTGGCTCCACCCTTTAGTAGCTGGGTGACCCTGGGGACATTTTTTAGAAAACTGTTCTGAGTCTCATTCCCTCTTCTGTAAAAGGGGGATGTAATAATGCCTATTTCATAGGGAGTGCTCAATATTAAGTGGCCCATAGTAGATGCTCAGTTAAATATTGGTTTCTTTCCCCCTTCTTTTATAAGGAACTCCACCATACCCCATAAGTTCAGTTTAACACATTAACTGCCATACAAAAAATCAAAAACTTTTCCTCGGGGCCACAGTGTTTTATTATGAAAATAGAAATAAAAATTTGAGTGTAATTTAAAGGTAAACATAAATAGAAAACTGAAATTTATTGACTTCTATTCATTTAATCCATGTTTTTAGAATTAAATTATCAGGGCCGGGCATGGTGGCTCATGCCTATAATCCTAGCACTCTGGGAGGCCAAGGTGGGAGGATCATTCAAGGTCAGGAGTTTGAAACCAGCCTGAGCAAGAGCGAGACCTCGTTTCTACTAAAAATAGAAAGAAATTAATTGGCCAACTAAAAATATATAGAAAAAATTAGC
>CAUYRT010095220.1:0-57920 GCA_963574885.1 Lepilemur ruficaudatus
AACCTCCTGAGATGTTACAGGTCGTCTCCAGATAAGCACTGTGCCGTGCCCCGACTATGACATGTTTTAATCAGAGTGTGGCCTGTGCCTGAAGACCCCTGAGGGTTTGATGCTCCTAATCAGACAGTACAAAATGTGAAATTAAACTAGGAAGAAATGATATACCAGAAAAATCCCCAACTTCGGGGGAAGGAAGCAAATACCTCTTCTTAACCAGAGAAACGAAACTGAAACGCTTGTTGTAAAAAGCGAACCTCCATGCTTTCTGAAAAGTGTGGGCACTTTTTGGGGAATCTGTGGCATTCATTGCTTAAAAAAGTAAAAGACAGTCCTTGACTTCTGCAGGTGGGAGCCTCAGTGTGCGTGAGACACAAAGCTCACCGGCGCAGTGACAGGTGGCCACCTGAGGAGGAAACCAGGAAGCCACAGAGAGCCGCCGGACGTCCCCAGGGGTCGTTACTGCCCATACGATGGCTCACTTGTCGACCAGTTGCTTTTCCTACTTACGTGTCTTAGTTCCCTGTGAGACCACTACTGCGGATACGGAAATTGAGAAGAGCGAGCGAATATCCCAAGGATATGTGCCCAGCAGGGAATCTCTCTCGAAAGGAAAGCGGTCCCCTCATCAGTAAGTTGGCCAGGAAATAAACTGCCAAGATACAGATGTAGGTTATATATATAAACAGACAGAGATACAGCACACTGCAGCCAGGTAGGATGCCAAGTGTTCTCTCGAACGTGCATGAGATGGGAGCAGATACCCCAGAACCGTGGTCCCCAACCCCCGGGCCGTGGCTGGGTCCTGTCCGTGGCCTGTCAGGAGCCTGAGTGTTTTGCTCACTGTCTGCATGACCTGGGGAAAGTCGCGGAAGCCGTGCCTGAGATTTGTTCTACTAGTCAGAGGGGTTAAGAGACCTACTTCAAAATTTTCTGACAAACATTTCTGCCCATAACTTATTACTGGCAAACTACAGGTACTTAATAAATGGTCAGTGAAGAAAATGCATTTCACAAGAGAGGTTCTCAGTAAAATGTTTGTGGGATTTGAAAGACAGCGAAGGTTAAACGCAGAGAAGAATGTGGGAAGAGAGGCAGATCAAGAGTTATTGCCCTTCTCCTGGGCACAAATACACCAACTGGAAACAGCTTCAGAAGGTTTTAGAAACGTGATGAGCACATAGAGCCCCTATGGCTCCTGAATAGAGAGATTTTATTACAGTGGTAAATAAAAATGGCTGTTTTTCCATCAGAAAAAAGGCAAATTTGTCACTTTATACTGTCCCATTTCTGAAATGGAAGTCCGTAACAACTTTCTTCAGGTGTATCTAGGCACTACATTTATGCCATGTTTTCTAACATGCTATGTTTTCTATGTTGTTTACTATGATTTGTCTTGTTCTTCTCAGCTAAGCCTTCAAGCACTGAGTGGGTCATTAGTTCCCAGTGGCCTTGGAACTACAGTCCGAGCGTTTGACATGCACTGCACACACCCCCCATGACCTGCCCTCTACCTGCTTCTCTAGACGTTTCCAGTGCCTGGAACATGTTACTCACTGAGGAAACATTGATTAAATAAATCAAAGGACCTAGTGCTTGACTGTACTTAAGCAAACTAGTACACAGAGGTTATCGGCACAGGCTGAAGAGCAAAGTTTGGACAGGGCTCAACATCGCCTCATTCTCTCTGTCTCTGCCTGTTAGAATGTGCATGTATGTGTCTGGCGGGGGGTGGGGGTTGGAGACCAGACAGAAAATGACCAAAGAAACCCCAGGAAAACAAAGAAAAGGCTATAGATTCAGTCCTTCTGAAATAACCCAAGTGGTAATGTCATCATTTGTTCTTTGCTTGGAAATCCAGCATGGCTTTTAAGGACCAATTTCCTGTACTACGTTTCCAATCAAATACTCAGCTATATAGCATGCCATGAATCCAAATGGGCACATCTAAACTAAAATGGCATGCATTTTAACATTATTCCACCTCCGCAAGCCTCTCTTCAGCATCGGAGTAAATCAGGATTTCATTGAACAGAAAGCCTGCATGAAAGTGATAGGTTGAAATCTTTTTTCTTTTTTAAAGTAAGTTTTGCATTGCTTAAATTGCCCTCTTTTGTATAATGGAAGTAACATAAAGTCACAGCCATTTGATAAAGATAATACTCAGGTTTATTACTCTTTTGAGAAAAAGAGAGTTTGCAGTTTCATGCCGGTGATCACATCTGCAAACAATCACCAAGCAAATCTATTGCCCTGTACATCTCCTTTGAACGTGTGGGGATTACTAGATTTTACTGACACTCAGAATCATCTTATTGGAATTAGAGTTTATCCACAAAGCCCTACTGCACTGTCCAAACCAAAAAGCACAATTAAATATCGATGATTATGACTTCACAATCATTTGTGTATTCTGAGAGTAACTACTGCTATCATACCACGAATGCCAGAAATTTATTCACAATGCATGAAGACAAAATGATATGTTATGAGACTATAAAAAATCAAACTAATTCTATCATACTCCATTTATTCCACACGCACAAATGTGCTCTTTTTAGTGAAGCACTTAGAGTTATTCTAAAAACAGCAATGGACGTTCAAGTAGGCCTGAAAAAGCAAATCGGACTTTACATAAAGAAAGTAGGTAACATTAAAATGTAAGTAATTGTGCCTGTAACAGTTTTTTAGGACGTAATAACACTAGGTTAGAGAATGAAGCCCCCCAGACACACAATGAAACCATCGTATCCGTAAGCATACCTTATCATATTAATGTTACCACGCAGTCATCTGTCTACATGTCCCCAAAACTTCCAGCTTTGCAGAATGATTTCCCTTGATCCTGTGTCTAAAAACTCTCAAGGGGTATACAGTTCTACAATTATCTCTTGCTATAATTTCCTCCTTTCCTGGAGTTTTTATGTCACTGATTCCGTGTACTTGTGATTAATCTCCAGACATAGGCCCTCTGCCTTTCCTCCTACAGTGCAATGACCAATGGGAGTCAATCGCATGCTCTGCAGAGTTTTACTAAAGTTCGAAGGTAACGATTGTGCAACAGAGATACAGTCCACCACAGAGCAGAAAATGCAATAAGCAACTTGGAATTGAATATTGAACTCCTTAGTGTTCTCCAATCACTTCAACATCCAGTATTTCTCATTTTCTTACATTATGTATTTTTTAAATAAAATGGTCTGTATTTTGTTTTCTAACTTACTTAACTTTGATGGAAAAAAACTAGTCTGTTGGTTTAGCTTCATAATTGTTAATTTTTTTGTTTTGGGTCGATCATAACCATGAGGTCAATTGTAGGGTAAATCTATGCATATCTTAATATTTCTATGGAAACTATAAGATATGTACTTGCATCTTAATAATCCCCCCAAAATTTGCATCAAGGTGACTTTTTAAAAGCATTATACTGCTGAGAATTTTTTGCTATTTAAAATATTTGTATAATTGCATGTGATAAGATTGAGTTTAATAAAACTCCTGGATACCTTTTTTGTTTACCTTTTATATTTATAGCTAAATATATAGCTCTGGTTATCTTTTACAAAATTATTAAATACTTTGTGTTACTGCTCTAATTTTTTGTTATCACTCAAGTTATTTATCCACTGGAATGTGGGAATAGATGAGGTATAAGAAGAATGGGGCATTTTTCCCTGATTGGGCAGATGTGTTGCAAGTCTAACCTAAACCATACATTTTATGCATTCAACCACTATTTGACAGATACTCTCCAATTCTTTGTCCTCTTTCTCTGCTTCATTCACCAGAGAAAACTGTAACCTGGGCTCAAACACTGAGCAACTACCTGTACATCTGTGATGCCTTGCAGCATCATAAACCAAGACCCAGTATCACAAAGTCCAACTATCCACAGGTAATTGTGGGATAGTTTTCCTCTTCAAATTAGAACTCAACATTTTCCCCTAACATTATTTTTCTTTTTTTGTATTTCCTATTACGGTCACAGAATACAGAAATCTGACTCTCACACTATATTTTTCTCTGCTCTTTATTCCTCCCCTTCAATTATTTTCCATTATTAATATATATCCTTAAATCTAGAATATTGCCTTTTGTGCCCAATATGCAACTGTTTCATATTCATTCATGCCCTTCTCACTTGTGACTCATATTAATATACAATGACACTATGACTGGCTTTCTTTCCTCCAGATTTGCTCTCAATGAATTTCTAAGAGGTAACTCTAGTCATGCTACTACCTCACTTAAAACCCTTCCATTTGAAGTCCAATCTGTGCCCAATCTGTGCCAATGAAAATAATGCCCTTTAATGTTTTCAGGTGCCTGTCTTGCTGTGACTCTGTCTCTCCCACTCCATGTTTCAGCAACATTGAGCTTGTTCCTCACGTATCAGTGACTTTGTATGCTCTGCTGACTGGTGTTAGAACACCTTCTTCTCCTGTTCTCACCCTATTTTTTATGCATATGTCCCATTCGAAACTGAGCTCAGCTATCATTTTCTCTTGGAATCTTTCCTCACTTTCACTTTTCCTTTGTCACCCAGCTTCTGCTCTGCTTCTAAGCACCACAGTGTACTTTCAACCTTGCAAATAGTCGTGCCTATTTGTGTATCTTTCCCATCAGAGTGCAGATTTTTTAAGGACATTGCTATTTTTTTTATTTCTTTACATCTGCTTCCTAACCTAGTATTTGGTGTATAATGGGCAATTACATACCAATATCATGATTAGAGTAATAAATATTTTAAAATATAAACATTATGTTAGTCTTAAGAGAGATAAGTAAGATGTATAGTGATATCTTCCCTGCCTTCAGGAAGCATCTGAAACAAAAAAATATAAGGAATTAATGAAATGAAAAGTTGTTTCCTTAAAAAGATAAACTCAACAGACCACTAACTAGACTAACCATGAAAAGAAAGTAGAGGATTCAAATAAGCTCAATCAGAAACAAAAAAGAAGGCATTACAGCTGATACTATCAAAATGCAAAAGATCATCTGAGACTACTACAAATAGCACTATGCATACAAATAAAAAAATCTAGAGGAAATGGATACATACCCTCCCAAGCTTGAACCAAGAACAAATAGAAATCCTAAAGAGACCAACAACAAGTAGTGAGACAAAATCAGTAATAAAAAAATCTCCAACCAAAAAGAAAAAAAAAAAAAGCCCTGGACCAGCTGGATTCACAGCTCAATTCTACCAGACCTATGAAGAACTGGTATCTATTGTACTGAAACTGTTCCACAACACTGAGAAAGAGGGAATCCTCACTAACTCATTCTGTGAAGGCAGTTCCACCCTGATACCAAAGCTAGCAAAGGATACAACGAAAAAGAAAAAAAGAAACAAACATGCCTCATGAACATAGATGCAAAACTACTCAACAAAATGCTAGCAAACAGAATCCAAAAGCACATCAAAAGAATAATTCACCATGATCAAGTGAATATAATCCCATAATTTCAGGGATGGTTCAATATATGCATATCAATAAATGTGATTCGCCACATAAACAGAATTAAAAACAAAAATGATATGATCATCTCAATAGATGCAGAAAAAGAATTTGATTTAATCCAGCACTGCTTCATGAAAAACACTCTTAAACTAGAAGGAACATACCTCAAAATAATAAAAGCTACATGTGACAAACCCAGCGCCAACATCATCCTGAATGGAGTAGCCTTGGAAGCATTCCCCCTAAGAACTGTCCACTGTCACCACTTTTATTCAACATAACACTGGAAGTCCTAGCCAGAGCAATCAGGCAAGAAAAGGAAACAGGCATCCAAATGAGAAAAGAGGAGATCAAACTATCCATATTTGCCAATAACATGACCTTATACCCTCAAAACCCTAAGGACTCTACCCAAAGACTCTTTATATTGATAAATATCTCCAGTAAAACCTTGAGCTACAAAATTAATGTATACAAATAAGTAGCATTTTAATACAGTAATTATAGTCAAACTGAGAGTCAAACCAAGAACTCAATACCATTTAAAATAGCTGAAAATAAAATAAAATACCTAGGAATATATTTAACTAAGGAGACGAAAGATCTTGACAACAAAAAATACTGCTGAAAGAAATCATGGATAACACAAACAAATGGAAAACCACCTCATGCTCATATATTGGAATAATCAATATTGTTAAAATGTCCATTCTCCCCAAAGTGATGAACAGATTCAATGTTATTTCTGTCAAAATACCAATGTCATTTTTCACAGACTGAGAAAAAACAATCTTAAATTTCATATTGAATTAAAAAAGAGCCCAAATAGCCAAACAGGAAAAGCCATGCTAACCAAAAAAAAAAAAAAAAAAAAAAAAAAAAAAATTTACATATGCATCACATTAGCCGACTTCAAATCATAATAGAAGGCTTGGCTTTTAGTAATCAAAACAGAATAATATAAAAGTAAACACACAGATCAATGGAACAGAATAGAGAACCAAAAAATAGAGCCACATACCTACAACCTTTGACAATGCAATCAAAAACATATATTGGATACAGGATGCCCTATTCAATAAATGGTGCTGGAAAAATTGGATAGCCACATGCAGAAGAATGAAATGGATTGCCATCTCTCTCCACACACAAAAATTAACTCAAGATAAATTAAAGACTTAAATATAATTAAATTAATTAAATTAAATATGTGATTTGAAACCATAAAAATTCTAGAAGAAAATGCAGGAAAAACTCTTCTAGATATCAGCCTAGTCTCTCTATGACTAATACCTCAAAAACAAATACAATGAAAGCAAAAATAAATAAATGGGACTTAATTAAACTAAAAAGTTTCTTCACGGCAAAAGAAATAACCATTGAGGTAAACAGACAACTACAGAGTGGGAGAAATATTTGCAAACTATTTATCTGACAAAGGACTAATATCAAGAATCTACAAGGAACTCAAACAAATCAGCAAGAAAAATACAAACAACCCCATTAAAAAGTAGGCAAAAGACATGAACAGACATTTTTTTCAAAAGAAGAGGTACAAATTGCCAACAACCATATAAAAAAATACTCAACATCACTAATCATCAGGGCAATGCAAATGAAAACCACAATGGGAGACCACCTTACCCCTGTCAGAAAGGCCATTATTAAAAAGTCAAAAAACAGTAGATACTGGTGCAGATGCAATGAAAAGAGAATGCTTACACACTGTTGGTGGGAACGTAAATTAATACAACCTCTATGGTAAACAGTGTGGAGATTCCTCAAAAAACTAAAAGTAGACCTACCATTTGATCCAGCAAACTCACTACTGGGTATCTACCCAAAGGAAAAGAAATCATTATCTCAAAAAAACACCTGCACTCATACGTTTATTGAAGCACAATCCACAATTGCAAAAATACGGAATTTGCCTCAGTGCCCACTGACTGATGAGTGGATAAAGAAAATGTGATATATAGACCATGGATAACTACTCAGCCATAAAAATGAATAAACTAATGGCTTTCACAGCAACTTAGATGAAAATGGAGACCATTATCCTAAGTGAAGTATCTCAGGAATGGATGAACGAATACCTCACGTACTCACTTACGAGTGGGAGCTAAGCGATGGGTACACACTGTCATACAGAGCAGTATAATAGAACTTGGAGATTCAGCAGGGAGAGGGTGGGAGGGGAGGGAGGGATGAAAAGCCACCTATTGGGTACAATGTAAACTACCTGGGTAACAGGTACACAAAAGCCTTTACTTCACCACTATACATTTATTTATGTATCAAAAATCCACTTGCATTCCCTGAATCTATTGAAATTTTTAAAAGGCAAAAAAGGGAAATGTCTATAATAGAAGAAAACATAAATCGTATTTTCTCAAAATTACTAAAGACAGAGTATGAGAATAAAAAGGCAAGCTATAGGCAGAGGAATATTTTCAAATTACATATTAAGAGGTTTGTATCGAGAATATACTAAGAATTGAAACAAAAACTTTAAAAATTGAGCAAAGAACTTTAGTAGACAATTCACAATAGGGATGACACATAAGCACATAAAAATGTTTTCAACATAATTAGCCATTAAGGAAATTAATACGAAAGCCATGCTGAGCTACCAACACACACTTACTAGAATGGTTAAAATAGGCAATAGTGACACCACCAAATGCCGGTGAAGACGTGAACAGACCGGAGCTGGAGGGAACGCAAAATACTGTTGCCATCTAAAAAAGGGTTTGGCATTTTCTCACGAAGCTAAAAATATACTTGTCATGTGACCCAGGAGTCCCAATCCTGGGTATTTACCATAGAGGAATAAAAACTTACATTCACTAGAAACACACAGGCAAATGTTCATAGCAACTTTATTCATAATTCCCTCAAACTGCAAACAACCCAGATATCCTTCAACAAATGAGCGGATAAACACCCATGTATCTGCACAATGAAACACTGCTGAGAAGTGAAACATGGCGTACATACTGGCACACTTCCAACGGGGGTAAATCTCTAAGACACTCTCAGTGAAAGAAGACAGTCTCAAAATGTCATGTACTGTATGATTCCATTTACGTGACATTCTCAAAAAGACACAATTATCGGGAAAGACTCCACGGTTTCAGGGAGTGGAGGTGGAGAAGGGTGTGGCTTTACAGAGCACGAGGAAGTATTTTGGTAACTGAAACGGTCTATACCCCGATTGAGGTGACGGTGGAACAAACCAAAATAAAATAATAATAAAAACACACATTAAATGTCATAGAACTGCGCACCCATGGAAGAGAAAACAGCTTTGTACTATACAAATATAGAAAGGAAATGACAATTTTAAAAAGTGCATGTGAAATTTAAGGTGATTTTTCAGACATTCGTAATATAAAAGGTTGATGCTACTATTTACATGTTTAACAACGGTTAGGGAATTCATGATCTAAGCCACCTCTGCATGTCAATTTGTCTGAGTCAACTGTGAATTTAATGTAAGAATCTAGTGTAAAAACAGGAAAGTAGCAGAATTCTTAGATTTTTTAAACTTCAGATCTTCATTATAATTAATACAGGGTGGAGTATCCTTTGTATAAGTAAGCAAAACAACTTAATTTTTACGAGGTTTGTTGTTGGTACTTAACCCAGTAGTCACGTGGTAAAATGGGTTTTGAGTTTTTGTATGTATGTTTATGCTCTAGACTCCTCCCGGATGGTCAGTTTGTAAGAATCACACTGGGGACACACATAGCACAATACCAACTCTCTGGTTCTGTCTGTGATTCCAGCTGCAGACGTCTTAGACGGAGTGAATTTAGAATAAAATTATAATTTGCTTCACGACCTGGTAGACATGGAATAATTCTACAAAGGTAAAAATGATTGTTTTCTAGTGAGTACTTTTAGGTTAACCAAAAATAAAGGTCTCATTCCAGAATCTGGACTGACCTCAATGCTTTTAAATAGTGCAGACATGAATCCTCATAAAATACATCTCATTAAAATTCATGACTAATTCATTTTATGGCAAAAAGTGTTTCTTCTCCATTCTGACAATTAGTGAAATGTTAAGAAATATATAATATACATTGATATTGTATTAACATGTATGACTATATTATTTATTATATAACTTACATATAGTCAGTCTCGAGAACAGTACAAGGTAATTTTCACATTTCCTTATATGATTGGACATTTTATTGGTGATAACCACTTACAAATATGAAGGAAAAAGGAGCAAGTTTGGAGCAGGATTCACAGTGTGAAGACAAGGTAAGAAGTTGTAGAAACAGCACTGTGTCAGTCCAGCAATTAATTCGACCCACAGTAAAAGCTCCTGAAGCATCTGGATGATATTTACCCTTTTAATGTCCAAATCTGTATTTACTAATGCGATACACTGCTTCTGAAAAGGGGATCTCTTATCATATTGTTTGCGGTTCAAACAGTAACATCACACATCAACATAACAAAATTTCTTATGTGTCTTAACATCACTGTGCCTCAGTTTCCTCAGCTGCAAAAGGAGGGTAATGATAGCAGTTTCCTCCCGAGGTTCTTGTGATGGGAAAAGAGAGAATGCACACATACACCAACGTCTGGGACGTACGTAACCAGTAAGCACACTGTCAGACCATGAAGCATAAAATACATTTGACACACCCGTGATTAGGCAAGATGAACTCAGTGACGGCAGGAACTACGGTAAGAATATTTTTGAAACATTTGCTTCTTTCAAGTAATATTTGAATAATCAAAAATCAAAGTCTGTTCTATTTCTGGACAGGTTTTCAAAGCCGCAAGAGAGAGTTTCCTCCACCCCGACAATGAGAACAAGCTGGATAAAAACAAAATTGTGTGTGTAAGACATCCTTCAGAGAGCTAGTGTAAGGAAGAAAATGAATTAAATTCAGGAAAGCAGCAAGCCTTTCCTAAAAGAGAAGAGATCCGCAATCGTAACTATCTCAGACGAAACAACAGGAGAAAGGTGATTGCGTTACTGACCAAAGTGAGGAGAGACCAGCTGACTTCTGGCAAACTCTTGGTGGCCGGTGGGCTGAGGAGACCGGCTGGGCCCGCAGCAGCCCCAGCAGGGGAGCACGCCTGCACCTGCCGAGCACCAGGAAAGAGAACCAGGAGAAATCTGCTGAGGTTCTTAATGGAGCGCGAGGCTGGCCGCCGACAATGGAGGGAGGCAGAGAGCTGAGAGAAATCTCTCCCAGGCGCCCCAACTTTTACCAGGAGCAAAGGCTGGAAACTGGCAACAGAGTAGAGACATCGAGAAATCTCCAGAAAGTTAAAAAAACGGAAAAATGTGTCCTGAAGTGCAAAGAGGCAGTGGTGGGAGGGGGAGGGGAGGGAGAGGGAGAGATCCATCCCAAGATTTAAAAAGCTGCTGACTTGGCTTTAAACATAAATAGAACACCTCAATCTCGCCAGCCCTCAGAGCCTAAGTCTGGAAAAGTTAATTCTATCTCTACCCTCAAAATATTAGAAACAAGTGATGAATTGAGTTTAACTAATTTTTCATCAAATCCCTGTCCGGATAAACAACGGATTAAGGTAACTCGGTCCCCCGCACTAGAAATGCAATGGTAGAATGAGTGTGCACTTTTCCGGTTTTAAGCATTATCTACTTCAGTCTTTATTTTCTTTCTACACTTAGGGTCCAGCATAAAACCAAAGATCACGACACATTGAGACGCAAAGAAACGTAATTCATATTCAAGAAAGGAAGCAAGCCTGGATATTTTGAGATATTGTAAATATCTGACGAAGACTTTAAAATAACTATGACAATTATGTCAAATAAATCATGAAAAAGGCAGGAGCCACGGAGACTTTCAATACATATATGAATATGATGAAAATAACCAAATGTAAATGTTGAAAATTTAAAAAATAGGTACCAGCAATAAAAAATTCATCAGATGGACTCACTGTTTAACACTATCCAGTAACATACATTACAGAGTGATATAAAACACTATATACTATTGTAGTCACAAAAGAGGAGCCAAGGAAAAAAGATCCACTTCCTGAGAATTTTCCAAAATTGAAGAAAGACAGCAAATTATAAATTCTGTAAGCTTAGCTCCGTGAGGATACGGCAGCAACGACAAAATACCAAGACATAGCAGAGTCAAAAAAAAAAAAAAAAAGAAAGAAAACCAAAAAACAAACCACCACAATATAATGCTATTGACTTTCTTTGGCTATTATTTGACTTTTTCTACACTTCACCGTCCACCCTTCAATATCATTAGGCTTTAATTCTGTGTCTTATGCACATCACATACCTGGACTTTGCTTCCTAAGCCAGAAACACACAGCTAGCGGCCACGGCACAGGCACCGGCTGCCTCCCTCTCCCGATGGCCTGTCATTTCCGACGGCCTTTACATTTTTAAGTGGTTGAGAACATCGAAAGAAGAAAAACATTTTACGACACGTGAAATCAAATTTCAGTGTTCATAAATACAAGTTTATGGGGAGGCAGCCTCGCTCATTCACATTTTGTCTCTGGCGGCTTTGTACCGCACGGCAGGGAAATTAAGCCACCGTGGAAGAGGACACTTGCGTGTGACACTCACTCATTGCTTCATGCTACGGCTCGGGACTCTAGCAACTGTGGTGACACGGTTAAAACGTGGCAGCATTGCAAACCCCACATGTCAACATATCTCATCATTATATACAACCATGAAGTCAAAACAACACACACAAAAAAGAGTGACAGACTTCAAATGTTGCATTTTTAAGGCACTTTGAGCATGGATTGTTTTGTATTCAGTTCGATGGCGAATCATGTTTATTATGCAGTGATAATATAATCCACGCTTAAAAGCATACATCTTGACTTCAGCAGACCAAGCACTCGTGACAGTGTTTTCTGCTCACAGAAAGGCAACAAAACTAACTTGTTTAATAGGATTAGCCTTTCTCCCAGAATGATTACTTGAAGAGCTGAGGACATTGGAAACAGCATCAGTAATCAATTTGCCTTATTTTTTTTTTAAAGCAAATGACTTTGAGTGGCTTTTCTTTGCTATTGGTGAGTTCACAGATGTTGCTGACACTCATCAATTGTTGTTTATTGGATGAATCAATACCAAGTTTTAAGTGACTGTAGAATTAACCTCTAGGATGGTGTGCGTGGAACAGGGGAGATGAGTTTATTTTTTAAAGAAGTTAAGAAAGCATGAATCCAGCACAGCCTGAAATGGAGTCTGCTTGTACAACTGAGAGTGGTAAAGCTGTATTTACACATCGAACAGGAAAGGGCTCATTTAGACAAATTTGCAAAACTTGTGAAGTGCTAACAGGTTTAAAGCCCATCGTTGCCTACTTCACTATTCACCAGTAGTTGTTTGAGGAAAATACTGGAATCTACCATGTTTCCCTGAATCAGCGGTGTCAGCAGTGAACGTCACTCCCTCTCACGGACTCAACCATCCTCAGTCCTGTGAATTTTTGGCTGGAATTGGAGCCGAATATCCTGACTTTCTCTGTCACACAGCAGTTCAATGGCTCAGCTGTAGCGAAGTTTCACTGCAATACTTTGAGCTCAGGGCAGCTGCTGAAATTTCTCCATGAGGGAAGAAATGCCCTCAACCACTATCATCAGACCCTAAATAGCACCGAATTAGCTCTTGCTGCAGACTTGATGAGTTCAGCCTAAAACTAAAGGCAGAACAGTACTCAAGTGTGAAACAAACAGTGATGAAGCCATTTCAACGCCAGTTCGCGCTGTGTGAATCACAGGTAACGTCGAGATGCTTTAGGCACTACCCGCGTTGTCAAAAGTTAAAACATGAAGTGAGATCCTCATTCCCACACAATTTTGTGCCTAATGAATTTTCCAGACTCAAACCAACCTCCAGCAGCGTATTTCGTACCTTAACGTAAATGCAAAGGAAATTTCCATTTTTCCAAATCCATTTTAATCACGTCGCTGAGAAGCTTCCACCTGTCAATGGGAAGTGATAACACATAATATAATGACGTGTTTAAAAGCAAATATTGGGAACAAAATCTAATGGAATTCTGTAAATGCCTTTAAGAGATGAATATGTTTAATTAAAAGAATTTGCTTCAGGTTTGGTATCAGTATGGGGCGGGAGCTACGTGAAAAGACATTTTTAAGATGACATATATATAAAATATCATTACAAATTATCATTAACAGATGAACTTTGCATAGATTTTGATAAAAGGGAATGCTATCATAGATCCTCAAACAGGTGAAATGACATCTCCCCCTCCAAAATTTCATTCCTCAGAAGCAGACCAGTATTACAAAAAATCATACTCAAGTATTGTTATACTTTGAATTTCATCAGTAAAAATTTGTGGAGAATTGTTTTAGCTCTAGCAAGTATCTACATAACATCCTCACCTTTGTCTCCTGGCTGGCAAAGCCAAGACATGCCTTGCCTGGCTCTCTCCAGAGAAAGTGTGCGGAACCCGTCCTCCAGGGCAGTTTCAGAAACAGGAACAGGTGTGACCCATCTCAACAGGTGGAAAACGTTAGGTAAATTTTTGTTGTTGTTAATTCGTAACAACCTTAAACAATTACAAAGTCGTCATAAATATGTAATCAGTATGGAAATTTCCATTGCTTTACTGACTCACTATTCCTACTTCAGCAGTGGGGACTCATTGTCTGCAGTCTCACCTGATTCTGATTTTATTGACGAAGGACAGTATAAAAACAATGAAATGCAGATCCTAGCACCCCGCGATGCTATTTCTACTTCAATAGGAAGAACCTGCAGTACGTAAACGTGATTTACAGTTGTTCTCTCTCTCTCATTTCTCCTCAGTAACAGGCAAATTTCGGAGGACGAGGCCCTTTACCTTTCTTGTTTGACTCTGTGTTCCCAGTGCCCAGAACACGTGTGAACAGAGCAGCCCTGCGGCACAATCTCACGGAATAAATGGACAAAGAAAAAGATGAGATTATTTAAAAAGCCTTTTTAATAGAAAACCAACATACCACTACATTATAAAAATGCTTTCTGAGGTTCTCATTCAGCTTTTTCCCTAACCATGCGGACTTGGAACTCTCAGATGGACAAATAATTTCTTTTGCATTTTTGTTGGATTTTCGGACTGAGTGGTTAATGTATGTAAATGAGCACTCTGAATAAATCCCCCATAGTGGCCACTTCCCAGCACTCCCCGCCGCGATGATTTCCCTCTTCTCCCTCCTTCCCTTCTCCCCCTCCCGGCTCTCCTGCTGCTGCTCCTGTTCTTCCCTAGGGACAAATACTAAGTTTACTCTCTCTGAGTCAAAGCAGTACGAACTCAAGCCCAGTGAGGGAGACGGACCAGCTGTGATGAGGATCTGCCCTAAGTCGTGGTGGACAAACGTGCTTCTGACAGTCCTTACAAGGACTAAGGTGTGAAACGGACCTAAATCCTATGATGCTGAAAAACAATCCCTTCCTTGAAGCCACAGGAAGACGGTGTGTCTTAGCAGAGGAGTAGTGGTCCGAATAAAGGCAAAAATGGGGAAAAACATGTTTAAAATCGGTCGTTGCTTATCCAGCATCGGCTAAAGCACAGTGAGGGTGAGACCACCAGTCGGCTGTGCCGCAAGACCGAGCCCCGAGTGGGCCGCTTGACTGGCTGCGACCAACCCGTGGAGACGCGAGGGCAGGACGTTTTCCGAGCCTGGGAAACGGCCGGTGGAGATGATGTGGCCAATCGCTGTGGCAGGAGAGCCAGGACTTGGCCTCCTCATGTGACAGATTTCAAAGGCAGGCTCCCCGACCAAAAACACCTGCTGTGAATAAAGGTGCCTGAAATCCTGAAAAGGAGGAAGAAGAAGAGGAGGAGGAGGAAGAGAAGGAAGAGGAAGAAGAGGAGGAAGAAAAGGAGGAAGAGGAGGAAGAGGAAGAGGAAGGAGGAGAAGACCCTAGTCTGTGAGAATATTCCACTGTGGGAGAGAAAGAACTTGGAAACAATATCCATTGTTCTCTTTGTCCAACTCATATGCTACATACATATTTTGTGATTAGTTTGTTTTTTTTTAGGGGGGAGGGACCTTACTGTTAAGAAGAAAACTCACCAAAGAGAGACTTGAGTTTTCTCATCAAAAAATAATGAAGCTTCATTTTATAAGTAATTAGTTGGCATTTTTTTTTTCTATCTCTTATTACGAGTGGCTTCTCTGGGACTAAACTAACAAAAGTAGTTTCTTAACTTAGAGAGTCCAGACATGCCCTGGCTGCAGAGAACCGCAGCAAGAAAACACTGCTTTTGGCACCCATCACTGACCTCTCAATGTGGGATATCTTTAGACCATCAGCAGAATGGCACCAGAGGACAGATCCGAGAAGGGTCAGGATAAATGCACCTCTGCTTCCCCTGGGCAGATGTTTCTTTTACCCTCTGAGCAGGATGAATAAGCTGATTTCCAAAATGTCTTACTGTGGGGTTGGTGGTAACGCCTGGATACCAATGTTGTCATGGTTGCTCACATATCTGTAATGAAACACGTCTGTAATGCACAAAGCTTTCCTGTACTAAGCAGTGTTAGAACTGCATGAATCAAGTTACTTTAGTGGACAACTTGTTTAAAACAAAAGTATACCGTCTATTTTGCATCTAAATACAGACTCAGAAGAAAGGTTATTCATACAAAATGCAATGCCTGCTATACTCTTAGTGATTTAATATTTTTTATTCAAAGCAACATGCATTAGTTATTTTCCTATTATATTTCAAGCACAGCTCAGGCAACTTTTCTTTCTTGATGTCGGGAATAGTGTTTTATGGCCGACAGTTTCAGTGTACAAATCAGAATATGCACAGAGTAATGGAGCATGAAAACTGCTGCTTCTGTGTCAGATTTCAGAGTTACACACATTTTACTGCTACATTAAGTACGTCTGTCTTCCTCTTTGCGTCGGCTGTAAGGAAACTTTATTGTAAATCTGATTATATTTAAATTAATGGCTAATGATAGGATTGATCCTACATATTTGAGTATATATTTAAATATTTCTCAAAGACAAATTTAAGAGTGTAAATAATAATGTCAAATAATTGGCATCCTTATTTTAATTTTCAGTTTTTGAGAAAGATCTACATGCGTCTTTCACTTCAGATTTTTATTATTTTTATCATTTAGGAGAGCAGTTGGCATCTTAGATTTATTTCTCCCATATTGTTCTTGAAACAAAGCAACGCCAAACTTGAGTTTAGCTTATGTATTCATGTACATCTTACTTAGAGAGATTCCCGTTTATTTTGGAGTTATCTTGTTGCATGGCTGGACGTCGCAGTCTTTTGAAGTGAAGAGATCCTGCCAATCTCACTAAACAGGTGACCTTTATATTATGCCCCAATCCTTTCATAAGCCTTCCTTAATATTGTCCTTTATATATTTTAGTCTCATTTGAAAGGAGAGAAATTGTAGACTGAAGCCTTACAAGTGCCTGACTAATCTATTTTTACAGTCTTATCTTAAATTTCTACTCCTCTTCTCCAATGTGAGTTCCAAATCCCAGCCTCCCCGCTCTGATAATAGCTTTTTCTTATCTGCAGTGGTGCTGAGTCCATTTCCTCTTTGCTCCCACTGCAGAGTTCCTGTGAGTGTATTTTCGCTTTGTCTTTTTTAAGCGCTTTTACAAGGTAGCATGTAATTCACGGTTCAGACTTCTGACACTAACAATAATTCACAGCACAGCAGAGAAATTCAGTGTAAAATTTAAAGGTCCCTGAGTGGCAAGGAAAACAGGGGCCATCACTTGCTTGAGTTTGCCTCGAAATACACAGAGCTGTTCTTCAGTTCTTAGGGCAGAACCTAACCGCCGACTTCCAAGGGCTCTCATTTTTTTTGCCTGTGCCACACAAATGGCTGTCTGCTAACATTTCAGTGCCCTTTAATAATATAGAGCAGGCATCAGCAAACTTTGTCAGTAAAAACAAAGTAGTAAATATCTCAGTTTTGTGATTCCTGTGATCTCTGTTGTAACTACTCAACTATGTTATTACAGCATGAAAGTAGCCATGAAGAATACTTAAAAAATAGGTAAGGCTATGTTTTCATAGAACCTTATTTACAAGAGCACATGGTAAACTGGATTTGTCCTGCTTGCTGCAGTTGCCAAGCCTGGAATAGAGTTGGTACTGGAAAATGATTATCTAAAGAGAGACTAGACTGCTCAGGGCTGAGAAGACTTTTTCATTAAGCTAACTTGCATGGTCCCTTTCCAAGGCCAAGGTATGTGTGTGTATACATAAACATCTATGCACACATAGAAATATGCACACATGTATAAATATGTATCTATAGAGACACATCTATGTGTATCTATCAATCCAGCCATACATAGAGAGAATTAATTTTGCTAATTAAAATTGTTTGTTTCAACTATGAATTGACTTCATGCTTTTCATCTTGTTGAGTGGTAATTTAATGGTCATAGACATTTTTGAGGCCAAACTAAAAGGAAATTAGTTTGGGGAATATATTTTGTTTGGATGTACTGGGATATACTTGTGTTTTCCAATCATTTTTATGTATGAGTCTGGGTCCAATCAAAATGTAAGATCCACACTATAGTTTAAAGGGGGAAGTTTAATATAAAAAACAGTAAGCTATGCAACGGGAGAGTAAGTAGGGAAAGGTTAACAGCAATCCACCAGTGTTTGGGTCTGAGTGGGATTACCCAAGGAAGCACAGACCTGGAATGGAAGACCCCTCCTCAAGTTAGGCTGAGACAGTTTTGAAGAACATGTGGTTGCAGCTCACTGGATGGGGGAGAATTCCCCTGGGCTGTTAATGCCAGAGCAGACTCACAGTCACTAGGCAGGCAGGAAGCAACCACTCAGGGCACAAGCAATTTGCAGCTGGTGTGTAAGTGCGTAGGAATCAGAAATGTTCTAAAAACCCAGAGCACGTGGTGGTCTTGTTGGGAGGGTCATATTAGACTATTAGTCACCAGGCCCCGCATGCAGGGAAGGTAAGTGTAAATAAAAAAGCAAAAGCAAAACAAAAGCAAAAGCATAACCTCTGAAATCAAGAAATAAAATCCCTCCCCGTTTGAAATGTGTCACTTGCGCTTCTTGCTTAAAAAAGCTTAACATCGTGTGAGCTGGCAAAGAAACCGTATGTGAAGGGCCCAGATCCATTTTTACAGAATAGGCAGTGAAGGGTTATTTTGGAACTGAGAGGCAATAAAGTAATAAATGGCGTACTCCTGTGTGTGCAAAAGCTATTGCTAGACATTCCAGTATAAGAAAGGCTTTCAGGAGGCTCCTAACTCCCCTTGCCGGCCTACTCTGTGTCATGACATGAGAGCTCCCAGCCGGAGGCTGTGCTGTGACGTACATCTGTCCCGTGGTGCCTGGCCCCAGACATATGCAGACGGTGGAGGAAAACATGACTGGAGACCTACAAACCTAGAAACTGGTCTAACCTATTTTTCTATTTGTTAGTTGTATAAGATTATAATATTAAAATTAACTTCTCATAAATATATCTTTTTTGAGGGAATGAAATTACAAATTTTTCAGAATTCCTGTGTGGACTACAACTGCAAAGGAAAGGATGGTTGAGCTGTCAGTTGGTTAATTTTTAGTATGTTTACCTATTTTTTGTTATTTTTATGATTCTTATATTTTTCAAACATAAGTAATAAGTGTCATTTCTTATTCTAAAAATATTTAAACAAATGCCTACCTAGTATTTATAATGTTTGCATTCTTTTTCTTAAAGTGGTCTCTGAAAGTTATAAAAGTGTCAGCCCTCCAAAATCCTGGATCCATACCTACAAAAAATGTGACAATAAAATAAGGAGGTTGAGTATTTTAACAAAACCAAGGCATTAAACTCTTGCAGTGTGAATTTTTAAAAGATTTCCTTACAAATTTTGAATAATAAAATATAACCTCCAAGATTATTGCTAGCAAAAACCAAATGACTGATGTTCATGAAATGCCTTCTACCTACTAGTAGAATGCACACCTATTGTATTAATTTGTTTTATTTGTTTATTTATTTCAAAATATTAAGGGGTACAAATGTTTTTGTTACACGGATCACTTCTGTAATGCTTAAGTCAAGGCTACAGGTGTGCCTATCACCCACAGAGTGTTCATTGTACCTGTTAGGCAGGTTTTTGCCCCTCCCTCCTTCTGCCTCACTCACTCCCCCTCCCTACTTCCCCCTTCCCCTTCATGATTTCCAATGAGTTTTTACTGTCATCTGAGTACATGTGGTGTTTGTTTTTACATTCTACAGGTACGTCACTTAGGATAACGGCATCCAGTTCCATCCAAATTGTTGCAAAAGGCATTAACTCATCCTTTTGTATGGCTGAGTAGAACTCCTACACATACTACACTTTGTTAACCTACTCACGAATCGATGGGCACTTGGGTTGATTCCAGATCTTTGCAAATGTGAACTGTGCTGCAATAAACATTCGAGTGCAGGTGTCATTTTTATAAAACGGCTTCTTTTCCTTTGGGTAGATGCCCAGTGGTGGGACTGCTGGATCGAATGGCAGGTCTGCTTTCAGTTCTTTGAGGACTCTCCATGCTGCTTTGCACAGAGGTTGTACTAATTTGCAGTCCCCCCAACAGCGTGTAAGTGTTCTCTTCTCTCTGCATCCACACCAGCATCCATTGTTTTGGGAATTTATAACAAAAACCATTCTAACAGCAGTAAAGTGATGTCTCCTTGTGTTTTCAACTTTCATTTCCTTGATGATTAGTGAGGAGTATTTTTACATTGAATTTTTTTTTTGTCATTTTTCGTATTTTTTGTGCTGCTTTATCATTTCACTCATATGTATAAAATGAGTTTAATCAACAAAACAAATCATGTAGTAAACTTTGTGAAGACAGATTTCATTGCCTCGTCCTTTCTTACTTTCCCCAGCACCTTTCAAAGACCAGGCTAACATAAATGCTTGCCTAATTAATGGGTGAATTAAAGCACCATATCCCTGTCCTTATTTGTGAGCTAAGTACACAATTCTCGGTTTCTAATCTTTCTGTTCACTAAAACAAAGCCATGCAATCAGATATCCCTGGAGATCCTTTCCAATTCAAACGGAGAACATTACTCTCTTTCACGATTCAGAATCAGATGAAGCAGATCAGAATATTAAACTATTTTATATGTTTATTTTATTGTTCCCAAAGCTCTTCTTTAAGATTATACTGCCATAAATTAGTTTCTTCTTTATGTTTCTTTATAATATGAAAGAATGAGCTGAGAAAAAGTGCACAATAGATTCAAAACCTTATCGATGATTATAAATGCAGGTATTTGAAACGGAACCTTAAAACAAGGAGATTTAAATACATGCTGTTCAGGAAACTGACGGCTCAGAGGCCCTGCATTTTGCTGTTTATCCTTGTATATTCTGTTAAAGAATCACTGTCTTCCTGAGATTAGTATCTGGGGGAATCTTTCAAAAGCCCTTTCGTAACTGTCTGTCCTTCGTCCTCCCTCCAACATTTGTAACATTTCTGCACAGAAATAATTCCAGACTGATTCACTCCCAAGATTGCAACTAGAAGTACTATGCATTACGTCTAGAGCAATTATCTTCCTTATGAACCTATCAATGTAAACTGTAGCAACAATGTCTTCAAAGCATTCACAAGGCCTGCTCCATAGTGTATGCTGATGCTCAGCTTCCTGGAGAGACAGCCTAACCTGCTTTTAACACAGACAACTCTCATGCTTTAGCGAAATGTCTAAACTCTCTTTCAGCACATTCTGTGTCTTACATGACACAAACAGAGTATATGAAAGGGAACAGCACAGTTCCACTGACATTCATGGGTGGTGATTGTTTTAGGAGATTTTACGTCTAAACGCAAAGCAGAACATGAGGCAGAACACGGTGACTTAAAGATCATTGCCTCCGCAAAGGTCACCAGGCAGGAGCGCGAGAGAGACCGAAAGCCGCCAATTTAAGCAGGTCCACGCTGATGCTTGAGTGCCGCGGGATTTAATTCTTGAGGAATTCAATGGTGCTTTACTACCTGCTTGTATTAAATCACTTAGTGCCTGAAATTTAAGTAGTTCAAGGTTTAATAGCTTAAAGGAAAACTGAAACTCATCTGCTGAGTTATCTTTGTTAAAGGTCAGAAAGGGCAACGACATGAATGATAATGATAATAACAATGACAAAACTAATAACAGGTGACACTGCCCGCCACTGTTCTAAATGCTAACACACTCAACTAACTGTGTATTATCTCCTAACACTGGGAGCAGAGAAGTCGTCTCTACGGAGATCCGCCATTTTCTCTCTACCACTCACATCTAAATACAAACTCGAGGTTTTTAGCACTGAAGATGAATTAAATCAAAAGTCCAAATATACTCATTTCTCTGATGAGTTGAAGGAAAAGTGTTAATCTGCAGCTTTTTCAGCATTTATTCTTGTAAGGGTGGGAGTCACACTTTTCATGTCTCTGTGTCTCCCAGCTGGAACTGGAAGTCCAAAGCAAAAGAATTTTAACAGGAAATCTATGCCTAAAACACTTGATAAATCTGGATCTCTGAATTACAACAAACAGGTTCAAAGGTTTGTAATGGGACCTACTTACATTCACTAAAATGTATTTTGGTTATATATAATAATAAATCCATGACAACTGTTCCCCACCCCCTCCCCGTAGAGCTCCTTTTATTTACGAACCCTTTCTCTGCACATGCCATCATTTTTGTGAAATAATACACAAATCTCAAAAATCACCACTGAAGTTCTAAACTTCTATGATTCTCATTTGATATCTACAAATTCGGTAAAAAGTAGTATATTTTATATGAAATTGCATTTCATACAGGGGGATTCAGTGCTTGAACTGTTTTAATGGAAGGCAATTAATACAAAATGCCAGAAACGTTAAATACATAGTTAGCTATTGGATGCCACCCAGAAATAAACCTGTGTGAATATACATCAGCATCTTGCTTCAGATTAGTTTCCAGCCTCCTCAGTGCGAGAGTTTACCGCAGACGCTCCCCGCAGTCTGAGGCCCCCGGAGGATAAGTTGTCACAGTAAGTAGGGCAGTTCTAGAAACACGGTCCCTGTGAGAAAAGAAGAGGAACCTGGAACAGAGACAGACGGGAGAGCAGAATCCTACCTCGGAAGAAAGACTTTGGAAGATCAGATGAGAGATAATCGTGCCCCTTTCTGTAACTCTGCCTGAAACTGGTTCAGCTTAACAGGCCGAGTTGTGGACGTCTGTGCGATTGTGAAGTGTGACCCAGACGCCGTGAAGTGGGATGTGAACGGGCGTGATGCTCTTGTCCCTGCTCTCCCACTGTCTCTCCTACTCGCACGGAGCTTGAAGCTCCAAGATACGTCTCTGGTCCAGTTCTGGCCGGTTCTCTCTGCTTCTGCCCGGAATCGGGGTGTGTCCGTATGGATCCTAGGGCAGGACACGCTCCGTCCAGGGAAGGTGACATCTTTCACTCCCTATCACAGTGAATCCTACTGCATGAAGCAATGCTCAGAAGCATAGGCAGAGCTGGAGACTGGGAACAGTCACGGCACTACGTATGCTAATGGTGGCAATGTGATTTCAGAAAGACTTGTACTGCTCTGCGTTGCTTATGGTGGCCATGGCTTTGTGACAGGAACCCTGAAAAAGCTCAGTCAAAAAGATCATTGTTTTTCCTAAGAATTTTAATAAATTAAGTTTAAAAAAAAAAAAGATCGCCATAAATGGTGGCAGCCAATATCTGCAATCCTGTGTTCCTTCATTCCATGTAAGTGAAATACTGAAACTTAAGTAGGTAACTAAGCGTGTAATATGTCACTTTTGAATTTGAATTAATCTGTAGATCTCGATTTGAGGATGAATTTGAAAACTAAAATCATTAACAGTGTTTGTGATAGTGCTGTGCATATAGTGTATTTTTATACTCCCTTTGCTGGCAGAATGCGCGCCTTGTTTTGAAATACATGCGCTGTGTTGGTTGACATTTGCAAATACACGTAATTGCTGACATTTTAGTATGAAACTGAGTCATCCTTACTTTAATAAATTTTAACCATTCAGACATTTTTCAGGGAGAATAATACAACGCTCAATTTTTCTAATGTGTTAGTTCTTACATACATGTAGGGTACTATGCAACATTTTAGATATTTGAAATGTAGCTACATTATTATTTTCCCAATTATTAAGTTGGTTATTTATAAAACTAAAAAGAAATTACTAAAATTATCTATATTTACATTTTTCTATCAAAATCTTACTCTTACGTCATTTTCTCAGCTAATTTTTCTCATAACAGTCTATCCTCTTGCTGTTACAGAAATAAAATGCTTTCATTTTATAGATATGACATAAAGTATCATAGGGTATTTTATGTCATAGCTGTAGGGTACAGATAAAGAATTATGTCATATCTATAACATGTAGTAAGAAGTACTAAGAATAATGAAGGTATTAAAAAGAATGATGAAAAAATGAAGTAGGTATATATGGATTGATATCACTAAGTGAATAAAAACATTGTGCTGTAGAAAAATATCTCTTTGAATCTATATGATGTAAACAGAGACCTATATATTCTATTCATCTATTTTTAATAAACATAATAGTAACTTCAATTTAAATCACATCTGAGTACGATATGTTCTTAAATTAAGTGACATCAACAAGTATTTCCTATGTTGTCTGGTATGAGCAGACACTGTGAGAAGCCCGGAAAGAAAGATGCTGTGACACTTGTCTTTGGGAAGCTGATGAGTGGAGGGTGCTTCAAGGACAGGAATCAGGGACTGGATAGAAACAGAGGCAGCACAGGCGTGCATGTCAGCCTGAGGCAGAGATTACAAGTAAAAGGTATTAAGGAACGCAGAATTCATTCTGACTTGTGGTTGGTGGTTAGGGACTTATCACTTACCAGAAAACTGTCTTAAAAATGCAAAGAAATAGTATAATGAAACTTTAACTGCAAACTTTTCTTAAAATACGCGAACCTCACTTACAGAGTTTTACGGGGAACTGCTTTAAACAGCTGCGTGCGGCCCGCACAGGTTACGAATGCAATAGTTTAACGCTCCCTCATCGAGGTGATGGAGGTGCCATTTGTGGAAACCACAGCTGGAAAGTGAGAGAAACGGCCTCACTCCTGTGTATACAGTGAATTCCGTAGTGCGGAGTCAAATTTTTAAAGTAATGTGTTTGAGTAGGCAGAAGAAACCACAAGTATTTTGCTTTAATAAAGACAAGGCATGCAATGTAGAGATCGTAAAGCTGAGCTGAAGCCTCTGAGAACTAATCATCCTCTGATGCTCTCACATTTATTTCATGTCTTGCTCATGTTCACTACAAAGAAACAAAACAGGAGTCACGGAATTTCAAAAAGATAACTTGTGCAGATTCAGATATTACCACTGTTATAATAACAAGAAAAATGAGCCTAACATGGCCTCAGAACAATCGCAGACACAGACAACTGAAGGGAAATGGCACAACCTGCTGGAATCCAGTATCTGTTTTACGCAGCGTTCGTTTAGTGGGCAGAGCCGACGTCCACGCCCGCCGTCCTCCATGCAAGAGATACCTGGCTACTGTTGGCCACACCCTGCGCTGCAACGGATGTGCCCAGAGACACGAAGCCTTTCTCCACCGTGTCTGCAGTCAAGTGCGGGCACGCCTTCCAGCAACTTTACTACTCTGTGATAAATGGTGAACAGGGTTTAAGAAGTGGAGGGCACTGGAAGCACAGGGAGAACACCAGTTGGCCTTTGCAGAGAGCAGGATAATAAAATAAAGCTCCTTAGAACAAGTGACTTCTGTAACATTTCTAGAATGATTACTCAGAGGAATACAAAAGAAAAAAAGCAGGATCAGTAAGAATAAAGAAACAGCAACAAAAAAAAAATGAGGGAAATGAACAAAATCACAGAAATAAGAGACTAGAAACAAAGTCATAGCATGAATCACTTTCAACCCATTTAAGGAAAAAAAAACTGTAACAATGAAATTTCAACCCATCCAAGTAGAATTGATTTTAAAAAGTCTAAAGTCACGGTAAATTGAAAACACAAATAAGAATACAAGCATAAGTCCAAATATACTTAGAGTTGTAAAAATGTGTACAGGTAAATGTCACTTATTTAAAAACACACTCTTAAAGTTGTCCGAAAAGGAACTGAACAGTTATGGCTAAGCAGCTGTTTGACCCCGGTCGTGACGTAACCGACAGGCTGGCGTGTGAGGCCTCACCCATGGAGCCCTGACCTCTCTGTGCGTCATCTGTCCCCATGACGCACGCTGCGTGGGGGCGACGGTGGACAAGGTCCTAAAGCCCAAACTGGAGAGAAGTCACGGAACAGAAGGTAAATGGAAAGACATCTGTGTAGGTCGGATAACACTTCATAACGCCTTCCTATGATACGTACCTAGTTCTCTAGCTGATCACGCCCCAGCGTAATACAAGTTTTTTTATATTGGTGGTAATTTTGTGAGAGATTTTTATTTTTTTTTACTTATCTGTATTTTAAAGATACGTTATAATTGTATACATTTTACAAATATATTGAAAGGAGAGGTAGAATTCGTCACACCTCATGTGTTTGAACTGTCTTTCTGTTCCACCAAGAGACTGGTTTATATAAAATCTAGCAGGGGCTACGTGAAACGCAAAGCATTCTAATTGCTCAACTGCTCACGATTCTCCTCAAATGGTGTTTTTTTCCTCAAAGCAAAGACTGGAAAACATTCAGCTGCTACTCTAGAATTTAGAATACTCAACACACAGCTTATGTGAGTGCATGACTTCCTCCTAAAAGGGTTGTCTGTGCTGTGAAGCTGACTGTTGTCACGCAGGACTTGTCTGTGATTACTGTGCCTCCAGAGCTGGGGACCCAGTGACACTCACACCTCCCAAGAGGAAGCCTGAAGCAGGAGATTTGGTGTCTGGGGGATGCTTGGGGTTTTAGTTTATGGTCGATTTGATGTTCAGTGCTTTAGTTTATAGATCAATATATTTTACCATATTGTAGTATGTAGATTTATTTGCCAATTTCATAAAAATGATGTACACCAGATGGTTATTTTTAATGTGGTGTAACTTTGTGATATGCTGATCATAAAAGAAGCACCATAAAACCAGACTGATGAGATGACTTTAGCTGGGTAACCATCTTCACAGCCGAGTTCCTGTCCAATCAGTATATTGGTGAAAGATTGTCGAAGTCTCTGTTTGCTTCTGCTTTTTCACTTAAAGTCTTTTTTGTTTTTCACAAAGCACCATTTTTTGATTATTCGAATGGAGCTAATAGTATGAGGCGACACGGGTCTCCGTGGAAGCACACAGGCGGCTTTGCCTTTGAACAACAGCGGTTCACTACCTGCATTACGGAAAAAACCAGCAAACAAAGAATCACGTGGTTTGGGATCACAGAGCCGGTGCACAACTGTCGGATCCTTCGTACGTTTCCCTGCTCTGGGACAGACAGTCAGGTAAAAGCTGTTCTTGGCTCAAGGCCCACAAAGCACAGGCAGCTACGCGATCGCTCCTGCTTCATCACTGCATGAAGGTGCGCGGTCTAAGCCACTCTGAATGGAAGTGGTTTCTTTTATTTCACCATGAAACTTGCGAATATCGCGTGCCTTTCTTCTTATATACTTCAGCGATAGTGTGTAAGTCTTTGCTCCTTGATTAGTATACGATAGAAATGATTTGATGGGATCTGTAGAAACTATAGAAAGCACCTATATGACTATCCAGTTGTTTTACTATCAGGACCACCCAGTTCATCAGCAGTAAATTTGTTATTACTTATTTAATAGTTTATCTTTCTCTGTAACACTGATTCATTGAACAGGCAATAGTTATTTATATTTCTAAGCGCTCTTTCACTATCATGGATCTGGAACTACTTAAATATTGATTATTCACTAAACAAACGCATATATTAAATTAGAAACCACAATTTCTGGCACTGTGTTAGTTTCGCATTTATTTTCTCATGTGTGTGGCATCATTTATCTAATTTATATATGATATGAATATGTAAGCTACTTATCAATTTCGTGAACCAAAAGTAAAATTTTTTAAATTTAAGGGTACTGTTTTGCAATAATGGCAGATAATTTATGACTTTAAAAGTAGCTTGTAGAAGTCAAGAAATTATTTCCAAAATACTATATAAAATATAAATGTTTTTTATTTCTACTGTTAGAGGACAGACAATACTGATTTGGTGTGAAATTGAAACACACTTTACCAGTGATTTTCTTTAGTAAGCCAACCAGCCACAGTTCTGATTTATTAGAAATTAGTATATTAATAATAACAAAACATATAACATTATTTTCTAACAAATATCATTTTTTTCAGAAAAACATAACATTTTTCTATAATATTAGTGCAAGGAATAGTCAATCTTCAGACTAGTTACGTAGGATTAGGCTGAAGTCTACATTGGTTAACTGCTTGCATGATGAAGCCGCTTTCACTGGTTTTGTGTGATTCTCATCCTTATCAATTTTTTATTATTTTTCCGCTTCATGGATTCTTTGGAACATCTTTAGGAAACCCCCTCTTCACAACTCTAGCTAGGCCTGGCTTAGACTGCGTGGTAACCGCTCTACGGGAGCACGTACGTTAGATGTAATGGAATTTATAGTTGACGATTTAAGACTAAAAAACAATAAAGCCTGAACAGGAAAATGCCTGTGAGTATTACATTATATATAAATGAAAATTCATGCAACAACTAAGCTAATGCCATTATAACCTCAGTCTAAGCGCCATATTACTGAAATACATTTTTTATAGAAGAGTGAATCACACATGGAAGAGAAGATATTAGCTAAGTTTATAGCAAGACAAATTCATTTGAATAAATACATGAACTAAGGAATAAACATAGGAGATATATTTTTATTTGTAAGAATATGTTGAAACTGCTTTTAAAATGGGCATGCAATATCCAAATAGAATTTACCGGAAATCTAAAATTCAGGCAAGAAAAACGATAGAAATACAATTCTAACTTCTTTGGTTGAAGGCAAGACAACTTCAGTAGTGAATTCCAATATCCACGCTTTAAACCAGGGTGAAAAATAAAAACAAGAGCATTAAAATGCTCAGTGACGGGTGGTTTAAGAAATAAACTCTATTTGAAAAAGAATCTCAATATTAATTTCTCATGAAATTATATTTGCAGATAATATAGTTTAACCAGATTTCTCTAACTAAATCCTATGTTACCGTGAAAAACACAGATGACAGGAAAACGGACCTTTATGTCTTAATGAAGAAAAGAATTAAGTAAAAAGCAAGAGAAAATTGCATTTGGTAACATGTAAAGATGAACCCAAAGATGATAATATTTTAAGAAAGTGGTGGGAATAGTTATGAATAAAAATTTAAAATTAATCTTCATTCTTCTGTTACAAGATCTAGAGACACAAGGAAAAATTTGGTTCATTGAAGAAAAAGATGAACATTTTTTATTTTAAAATGCAACTAGAAAGTAAACAAGTAGTCTATAGGGAAATGAGAAACGTGAAACACATAATGCCTACAAACTCATTAGGTTAACAGAAACAAAAATACTTTTTCCTCAATATGTATGTTTATATATTATGAAGAACATTTGTAGAATGACATGGAATCACTAGAATGGGCAGCTGAAAAAAACCAGAACTACTGGGGCGATGTTTTCTACCTTGAAAGCATCCGTATAAATACCCATTAAGCAACTCTTTCAGGGAAGCTGGCGGAGGCAGCAGGAGCACAAAGGCAAAATGATTCCTCTTTCTCAGGGCGATTTACATGGCAGTTTGCAGGAGTCTCTGGTAAAGCCAGGGAGGTCATCTGACTTCCTAAGTCTCTACCTACCATCTATTTATCTATCAGTCATCCATCTGTCTAAGACTAAAGTCTATGCATACTTCCTTTAAACCATATTTTACCTGGGATGGATAAAGGAGACGTGTAGGCCATATATTCTTTCAACTTTTATAATCAAGTCACAGATGCAATAATTTTATTTTGCTTTATGGAAAACAACAGAGTTACGGAAAAGACGAATTCTACAGCATAGGGTAATGAAAAATATCCAAAAATACTGGATTACATTCCAGGTCTGCGGTTGTCTGAACTTGGGGAAGTCCATTCACCTGCCTGAGTCCTGCTAAACTCTATTATAAAAATACCATAATAGCACCGTCTCTTTTCAACTCTCAGGATAAAGCACTTTATAAAGTGATATTCAAACATGATAAAAAATTATTAATAGAAAGCTGCCAGATACAACTTTTCTTCTTTCATTAAGAACACGGCAAAGCTTCACCATCAGGACTAAGCGAACATTTTATCAGTGATTAACTGCAAGGGGGGAGTGCTAGTTACTGGTGCTGTTGGACGAAGTGGACTTGTGCCTGGAGAAAAAATAAATGCACACGCAGCTATGTCTCATCGGCGACCGTCTCACAGGGCGGGAACGTTTCTCGGTGACATCACGAGTCCAGTATTTCAGAACCAAGCTAGTTCCGTCGGCTGAGAGGCCTGGCAGCGACGACACGCAGCAGCCACGTGGTCGTTCGTTACGCGGCTGCTCCGTGGAAAGGAGCCGGCGCTCCCTGGAGGGCCGGGCCGGCGTCCCGTGTCACACGCGCCCACGACACCCGCAGCGCTGCGGCGCAAGACGGGGCTCAGAACCCCGGAGTGAAACACGTTAACCCGAGCACTTTAATGCGTTAGAAGGACACCGAGACCCGCTGAAAGCGCTCCCAACGCACAGAGCTGGAACAGTCGGAACAATCAGACGGAGCAGTAGTGGCGCGGAGCCCCAGAGCAAGCGCGCGCGCCCATCCTGAGACAAAGAAACGGCTGGACGCATCGGTGAATGAAAGGGGCGTGCGTTCCTCGCGGGAGAGTCTCTAACAGGTGCCCAGATCTCCCTCCCCGAGGAGGGCGCCTGACTCCCGCTCAGGGGCGGCTGCACCCGGAACGCACGGCACGCGAAGGAAGAGAGAAGCCAAAGCTGACGCGCATCGCCTCGGTCGAGTGGACGCCAACCGCGACGTGGCGCTGATGCGCGGACCTCGGCACAGAGCGGGGAGACCGGCGGCAGCGCGTGGTCCTTTCCCCAAAACCCCAACCCCAGCCCCGCTGTGGAAAACAGTCAGGAAGAAATCCCGGTCGAGGGGCATTTTACAGAAGACCCGCCTGGTCTCCTTCCCGCAACTTACCGACGGTCGCGGGGACACCGGGAGCTCACGGCGGCGAAGGCGGCGCGGTCACCGCGCTGGGCCCCGGGACAGGGAGGGCGTCGGGCAGAACCCGGGGAGGTGGACAAACCGCGGGCCTCAGTTACCGTGAGTGTAAGGAAGGTGCTGGAATGAGCCGCCGCTGAGCTGCACGCACCGCACGACGCCGGGGGAGACGGACGTCGCCAAGCGCTGAAATTAAGTCCGGTCTTAACAGCGTGAGGACAAGGCGGGGAAGCAGCGGAGGCTGGAGGCGGAGGCTTGATGAGCTGACGAACGGCGGGAGATAAAATTGCGCCTAACGACATTCAGTAGGGTTCTTCTGATCACTGAACGGCAAGGCAAGCGCTATAATAAAACCCTAAAAAAAGAACTGCATTACGCGTCAACTTGATTGAGGCTTTAAATTGTAGGAAACGTTTTTGCTGATAGTTTTTTTAAAAGGACAAAATACACTCAAAGGGCCCATCTGGCCAGACGCTGGTTAGGAGAGGCTTTCACCGCCTGTCGGTGCGCTCTTCCCGCTGTATCCCGTCCGGAAGGTCCAGCCCTGCGCCAGCGCGGCAGGGGAGAGTCGCACAGACCGCGCGTGGACGCCGAGGAGAGGCCGCCCCCGCCCACGGCTCGTCAGCGTGGGGGCGGGACAACCGCAGCTCCCTCTTGTGAGGAAGCGCTGGCCCGCACACGCACATGCCGCACACACGCACATACACGCACACATGCCACACACACGCACACACACATGCACACACACATGCACATGCCACACACGCACACACATGCCACACACACGCACACACGCCACACACACTCACACACGCCACACACACGCACACACACCATACACATGCACACCACCCTCACACACACGCCACCAGACACACCACACACATGCACACACATGCCACACTCACGCATACCACCCTCGCACACGCACACACATGCCATACTCACGCATACCACCCTCGCACACGCACACACACGCACACACATGCCACACACACGCACACACACATGCACACACACACATGCACATGCCACACACGCACACACATGCCACACACACGCACACGCCACACACACGCACACACACCATACACATGCACACCACCCTCACACACGCCACCAGACACACCACACACATGCACACACATGCCACACTCAGGCATACCACCCTCGCACATGCACACACATGCCATACTCACGCATACCACCCTCGCACACGCACACACACGCACACACATGCCACACACATGCATACCACCCTCACACACACGTCACACTCATGCACACGCACACACACCACACACACGCCACACACACATGCCACACGCACACATGCACACACGCCATACATGCACACATGCCATGCACACACATGCCACACACACGCACACACATGCCACACACGCATAACACCCTCGCACACGCACACACCACACACACGCACACACGCCACACACGCACACACACCACCCTCGCACACACATGCCACACACACATCACCCTCGCACACACACGCATACCACCCTCGCACACACGCACACACACGCCACACTCACGTACACACACGTACACATACGCACACGTCCTCAGCCTTCTCAGGGCAGGGGTCAGGTCTGCAAGGACAGAACGTGTTTCCTGCACAGAGAACAGACGAAGGTGTTTGCATCATGCTGCTCTTAACTGCTGCGTTTACGCGGCCAATTTCCTCTCAAATGCTTTTTGTCTTTGTCCAGCCCACTTCCCTAATGGAATTTTTGCTTATAATAAATAAAAATATCTGGATGAAATATTATAGCACAGTCTGGCAAAGAAGCGGTTGTTCATGTTTTTGTTATCAGCCTAACGACTCCAGAAAAGTGGCCTTCACTAGTGGCTAACACGTGAAAGAGACTTTTCAACATACTTGAACCTATGAACCCCATCCTCCATCTTTCTTAACAACTTTTCTTCTTATTTATTTTTTAATTGATAAATATGAATTGGATACCCTTACGGTGCACAATGTTCTGCGATATGTATGCAGTGTGGAATGGCTAAATCAAGCTAATTAACATACGCACTACCTCGCATACTTACGATTTATTTGTGGTGAGAGTGCTTATAAATCTACTCCCCTGGCAATTTTCCAGTGTACAGTGTCATTGACCACAGACTGACCATGCTGTGCAGCAGACCTCTTGAACTGGTTTCTCCTGACTGCATTTTGTATCCCTGGATCAACATCCCCTCACCTCACTGCCAATCCCTCAAACTCCCCCTTAAAAATTTAGGAAATAAAGTTACTATTATCCCACAGGCAGAGAAACATGCATTTCTGCATAACTCTCAAATTCTCCAAATAGATGTATCTATATCTGATGACACTCAGAGTGTCCTTAAACATAACTGACATTCTGTTTCCACCTTCCCAGGAGCGAGTTAAGAAAAACAAACACACACCAGGCGGAACACATAGCAAACATAAGGGGTTGCACAAGGCCTCATGAAACAAGTATGGGCAGAAATTAGCGTCCTGTGTAAATGAGTATGTTCCCCAGACGTTTGTGTGTGTGTTGCTGGAGAAGTCAATTTACATCCGTGGGAAATTCTGAAAGAAGAAACCGTTGTCCTTCCCCAAATTGCCTTATCCTGCGCATCCTGCTTACCTGAAAATCCACCACACCTGTTTCTATGAGAATCACTCTAAATACATTGATAATACAGTTTATTTCATACAAAAAGTATAATGCTAGACCAGAAGCCATTAATTTTTGAACATTTTCTGATTATTGTTTTTTGAACTGGGTATTTTGCTATCTTAGGTTTTCATTTTTTTTTTTTTTTGTTTGTTTTTTTGAGGCAGGGTCTTTCTCTGTCGCCCGGCTAGAGTGCAGTGGTGTCGTGGTAGCTCCCTGCAACCTCACACTGCTGGGCTCAAGCATCCTCCTGCAGTGGCTTACAGACGGCTTGTTCTGTGTCCCCACACGGTCTTCCTCTGTGTGTCTGTGCCCAATCTTCCCTTACAAGGACACCAGACAGATTAGATTCGGGCATGCCCGTATGACATCACTTCACCCTAATTACCTCTTTAAAGACCCTGTCTCCAAACAGAATCACATCCTGAGGTTCTGGGGGTTTGGACTCCAACGCAGGGACTCTGGGAGATACAGGTCAGCTCACAGCCAGGACTTAACTCGGGTGCCTCTGACCTCCAAGCTCCAGGGCTTTCTTCCTGTGCCTACGCTAGGTATCTAAAGCGTGCTGGGTTCGTCGGGGATATCCAGGTCCCGGGCCGCGGTGGTTACACTCCACATCTCATGTGAGTGCAGGAGCCGGTACTGTCAGTGGTTCCTCAGGTTGCTCCCCCTCTGAGAACAAACTAGTCTGCGCTGGTGCAGCGCTGTAACTGAGCTCTGCCTGGTGGCATGCGGGTGACCGGGGTATCACTGCTTTTAGGCTTGGCCTGTTATGTCTTCTACATAATCCTACCATTTTTCTCTCGTCTGTACATCTCTGCACTAGGTACTGCCAGCTAGAGATGAGGAGGAGGGGAACGGACGCTTTGTCTAGCGGGTTTCCACTGAGAAACAGATGGCACCAGGAGATGCTTTGTCTACCACAGAGGGAGCAAGGGGGGTCTGCAAGGACTGCCCAACCGGAAAGAGGTAGAAAGGCCACAAAGTGGAGATATGACCAAGGCCACAAATGAGGGTCTTTGGAGCGTGTGTACAAGTAAGGTGACAGTGTCTTTAAATGAATTACCCTCAATAACAGAGTAAAAATAACACCCCCCAGCGCCATGACAGTTTACAAATACCTTGGCGATGCCCAGAAATTGCCTTACGAGGATAGACAAGGGGAGGATTCCTCGTTCCAGGAACTCTCCACCTTTTTCCAAGAAAAACCACAAATGTCCCACCCCTCACTTAACATAAAATTAGGGAACCAGCATGAAAGGGAAAACCTTGTTAAGCTCAGCTCCCGGGTGGGGTTGACTATTCCTTCTCTGGAACCTGCTGTGCTTTGGTGAACTTTGGCAGGTGCCTATTTGCGTCTGCTCGGTCTGCTCCTTTGCTCCACCGACTCGGTCCCAGGAGCCATTCTTCCGTCCTGGGAACCCAGAACGAGGGAACAGGCCCTGACGTCTGGTACCCACACCGGACAGTGCCATGTGTTGACCCTGGCAGGGCCCTGTCAGCACAGGTGTCCAGTGACTACACAGATCAGAACCTTCCCCTGCTACACATTAAACTGCATAAAAACATAAAGCAAACAACTATACGAAGCAACTGAAATACTGGGAAGTATCTGTTACAACGCATAGATGTAGCTTGGCTAGAATAAGTGAGTGATGCCAGTCACAGATTATTTAATGAAAAACCAAAACCACAGAAATCATAAGAAATTGAAAGTAGGATCTCAGTTGCAGAAAACTAAGGGCTGGGTAGAGACATAACGTCATGGCATTGGGCAGAGCAGGAGGTGCTGCGAGCTTGGGAATTCTTGGGCTTTGTAATATCTTACTGTGTTCTCTGGGCTTGAAAATAGAAATGTAAACACAGCACGGAGGGATTAATAAAACCCATGTTTCTGTTTGAGTCATTTAATACCAACTTAGCTCAGAATGATCTAAGAGCATCCAGACACCTTGCTGACCCTAATGATTAAAAGCAAAATCTTTCACCAGATAGATTGCCCAGATTTATAATAATTTATAAACAAAATAAAAAACTCAATTTCCCTAAAATCTTTAAACATACAATGCTCGTTCTTCATTATTTATTAGGCTTCCATTGCCTTGTTTTTAATCTCAGAAAAACTGTTTTTCATTTTGTTTGTTCTGTTCTGTCACATATATTGTCCCTTGAAAGGTATAATCCATGCATTTGAAATCAGGACAAGCAGGAGAGAAATACATAAAATATATAAAAGGATTTTTACTCTTACTGGAGATGCAAAAACATTGCAACATCAGGGAAAAAGACAAATGACCAGTGAGAGTGAAAGTTATTTTAGAGAAACCAGTAAAGAAATCTATTTTTTTTTTTGGTTTTTCTTTTAAAGTCACTTAAAGAAGGAAAAAGAAATCAAGGAACTCAAGAGTTAGAGCACATTTTAGGGTTGTACTTTTTTGTCCCATGAGTCTGGGGAGGGGCACGTGGCTTTCTCTGGACTATGAAATGTGATCCTTGTCACTTTCCGGCAACATTCTTTAAAAAACAACAGAAAAATTATTCCGTTGTCACTAACGATGTAGAAAACGGAGGCCACACAAAGGTACGCAGTGGGAGAAACAAACGTCCTTCGTTTGATTAATAAATCGCGGAGGCTCAAGAGCTGTCTGCTTCCTCCCTACTCTCCAGCGTGGCCAGCCCGCCATGGACAGCACCTACCAGATCCCTGCGTGTTTCCAGACTGCCACATACACTTTTCCTCTGCCAGAAACACTCTCCTAATCTCATCCCTAACCACTTAACATCACCTTGTTAACTCTGAGTTGTCTTCTCCCTGTCAGTTTAAATGAGGCCATTAATGCACTAGATCGTAGACTGCCATAATTCCTGTATTTTCAGTACTCATCATAATTATAAGTATGTGGTTGTCTGTAAAATAATTTCTTAAATGAGATAGTTATTTTCAAGGCATCTAGACTCTGAGCTCCATGAGAACAGGACCCAGATCTGTCTTATTTACAAGAATGAATAAATGAATATAATGCTTTTGATACGCTCTCCAGTAAAAAGAAGTTTGCAGTTAATCGGACCTGGCTTTATCGAGCTCAGCCATCCAGCAGTGCACACTGTCTGACGAACCACTGCATTTCTTCTTCCTTCAATTTCCTCATCTGTGAGTGAGGTAGTGTTTATCTCTAAAATTTGCTGTGATTACCCAAGAAGTTAAAGTGCTTAAAATATCTATGCTGATACTGGACATGAAACAGACGCATGAGAATGATAGTTCCTTTTTCCCGCAGGCTAAGTAGGCAACATGCCACGCCCCGGCCTCCCAGAGATGCAGACCTTTAATGACACACACAAACAGGCTTTTCTATGCCATGTGGTGTTTCAGAAATCTTATCGATTCCCTCATCAGTGTCATTTGTCTCATCTGTTGTATTTCTTTCAAATTATGATATTTTAGAACATAGATTATTCGCTGACAAAATTTCAAATCTCAATATATGCCTCCAAATATAAGTTCTAGGAAATTTTTTTTCATATTGATGAAACATGTCTTTACGACACTGCTATGTGTCTCCTGTGATCGGCTGATGGTGAATCACTCTGCGGGAGGTTTTACTTCAAACAGTTTGGTAATCACCAACCCTTGGTCTGACAGCCAGGTTTTGTGCACGTTGCCTGGCTGAGTCTCGGTTTTGGACAATCTGGTTTTGTGAACGTGCTTTCTCTCTACCCACTGTGTGAGTACTATCATGCAGGTTACTACAGCTGACTGCCTGGGGGGTTGCAAAGAGGTAGTGGTTCACAGAATCTCCCAAGTGAACAAGTTAATTAAGGAAAAGTCATCAGGCTATAGATGGTATCAAAAGGACGCCAAGAACTAGGCAGTTTCAGAAGAGAGGAAAGAGAAGTCCACCTGTTGACGGGATATTAGGAAGGAATTAAAGACACATTCCTTGAAAGACGATTCAAGGAACAGTGACACTGCAAAGATTATGGTCTTCGGAGCCGGAAAAGCACTTATCGGATACAAAACCTTAGAAAAATTCCTTATGCTGCTTGAGACTTTGTTTCCTCTTTTACAAAACAGAGACCAGTAACTGCTTAACTGACTTGTATGAGATTCAGATTACGTCTTGTCTGTCGTGGTACCTAGCAATACTACTCTCTATGGTGCTAAAGTGAAAGTGATGTTTCACTTTTTCCCCCTGTTTTGATGTGAAAAACAACTGAGGGAAATATAGTGGTAAGCAGAGATAAAAATATCAGGGTTGTTAACAATACAAGTTTGGTTGAGTGTGGCAGTTTACACAGCAATGACCAGTTTCCTAACAGTGAACCCAGGACTGGATGCCGCCATCAGGCTGTAGTGGTGTTGGGCGTGGGTGTAGACCCTTCGTAACTTGGTATAGCTTCTCACATGGCCGAGAGCTGTCTCTGGGAGCAGTTTTATCCCAGAGTGCGAAAGAGGAAGCAGCTGAATCGTGTGTGCTCTGCCACTCTCTGCCATTAGACAAGTTACTTCCTCTCTGGGGAGTCCTCGGAAGGGGACCCACTAGGGCCATGTACGTGAAAGGACACATCAGATATGGTGACGAAGCATTTCCTCCTAATAGCTCCCATCTTGGTATACTTTTAATCTGTTAAGCTTAAAAACTACGTCTCTTGCCAACCAGGAGTGAGGCCGCCCCTTGGCAGGAGGGAGTGGAGGGTTTATCGGCAGGACTGCTCCACCCTCCACGCTGCGCAGCTCCCGCCCTCCAGCTGGTGCTGGCTGCTGCTTGGCTGGGCCTCCTAGCGCCTCTGCCACCGGGAGCTTTTCCAACCCCACCCACGCCAGGGAGAGAATCACCGTAAGTCTGATTTAAAATCTACTCCCAGCATAAACATCTATGGAATGAAGTAGCTACAAAAGGATTTGAGATTATGACTATCCCTACACAATAGCAATTTTATAAAGGAACCATTGTTCAAGAGTTGAAAAAAATTATACAGAAGAAAATTACTGGGCTAGCGTAAGGATGAACACAAATTAAAAAGACAAGCTTAATTCTCCCTGTTGAAAATAAGGGAAGCAGTTCCCCTCCCACCTCCTTTTTCTTTATGGTGTTTACCTTTAGTCATTGTAAGACTTTTCCATCTCTTTGAAATGTATGCATGTATATATTAATAAATCCTTTAAGAGACTAGGTAAGCTTTCTGTTAGCCTCATGACCCGGGAACGTCCACTGTCGTTCCCTCTGAAGTGCGGACGTTACGGAAGCTGTGCTCCCACCTCCCAGCTGCAGAGGAAGGGCAGGAGCCCAGGGTCTGGGCGCTTGACCCCCCTGGTTGTGGAACAGTCTCCTGTTCGGAAGGTACGAGAGGTTTCGTTTTCCTCTGGATAAAGCCAGTTAGCACGGTCATTCCAATTACTAGGTGAAGTGAGGATGAAGTACGTGTGACAAACGGCGCTGTCCAGTCCTTGTACCTGAGGACTACTTGTTGTCTATTTTGAAAACAGGTATGCAATGAGTTGTTTCTGCTCAACTATCTGAAAGGATGAGATTTCTTTCTGGTTTTGTAACCTCTCAGCAAATTGCCTGTGATGGGCGTCACATTTTAGTTTAACGTTTATTCAGTTATGAAACTTTTCTTTCTGCAGTACCTACATGGAGAGATTCTTTTGATTGGGAGATTTTGTTTTTAATCATGTGTCTCCAGTACCAGCAGCCTCACGCTCTACCCCAGAGGAGGCGATCTCATAGGCAGAAATCTGAAGAGGAGAAGAATGTAACATGAAACTCTGAGCAACACTGGTTTTGGACCCAGAAAGTCTGCACTGGGTGCAATTGTCCTGCTTTTTTTGAGTTAATATTCAAGGAAATTAAAATTCAAAATTTGCCCCACCCGATTTCACACTGTGCTGAATCTCAGCCTGAAGAGTTCCAGGGGCTATGGAAGAGCCGGGTTCACTGCAGTTGCGGCCTTGGCCCTCACGGCGCTCACACGCTTGGACAGGTATAGTTTGGCCAAAGGTTTATCAGTCAAGAACAAGCCTGTGATGCTCCATACTTTAAAATATCTAAAAATTTATACACAAAGATAGCATAGCACTGGCCTCATATCCATCAAATTTAGATAAATTTTTCCAAAAATTTTGATTTTATCAGTAAGTTTTCTTGCCCTACCAAGAGTAGCCCAAAGCACATAATCTCTGCAAACTCGAATATCCTGAAAGGCAGAAAATGGGTAGAGGAAAAGGGGGCCGGGGGGAGGAAGGGCATGCTTCAAACTTGCTCAGCTCTTCTCCGAAAATCCTCAGTCTGATGAGACAATACTTGTTTCCCCCATAAGGAAAGAAAGAGAACAAAGACGGTGCGCAAAAGGATGCCCAGTCACCTGAGGAACAGGACAGCGGGGAGTGTGTAACAGAGGGAACGGCCTGGAATAAACGGCAAAAATACTCTGTGTCTCTTTGAGACATGCTCCGCTCCGTTTTGACCAGCGCCCGCATCCCAGCGGCTGGGAGGGGTAGGGAGAGTCTTGTTATTCGAGCTACAGACGGTGGCCCAGCCCCATCTGGGTAAGGGCGGAGGTCACGAGATTGTCTCAGCAGAGACGGGACAATCAGAATCGTCAACTCTAGTTGAACAGTAATTGCCTGAAGCTGAGAACCCACCCTTTAAGAGCTCTGTATTTCTGTGAATGTTTAGGAAAAATCTGGATTTTCGGACGAGAAGATCTTCCATTTTCCTCCTTTGCCAGCGACTTAAACTCTCTTTCCTTCCTCCGCAAACCGCTTGTCCCCTTCTCCGGCTCAGTAACAGGAATAACTACTTTTCCATCATGTTGTAACAAACGATCTTGGAGCAGCGGAACCTACACGGTTTGCTATGTAGAAATCGTATAGACAGTGCGACATTCCATAGTCTTCTGTCCCATCTTCTCCTGATTAAATCATCTTTCTTTCCTATTTTGACACATTTATATTTTATTTTGTTTTCTGTCAAAGTATTTGGTTTCTTATTATATCCTTCTCTTTTTAGATTTTGGACTATAAGGTATTAGCTTTAAATATGAAGCTATTAGCTCAGTAATTTTCCTCTTTATAATTTATTTTTTAAAATCTTGGACAATTGTTTCCTGACTAAACTGCTACTGCACATGGGCAGCCACAATCTCAAATCCTTCCACAGCTATTTTGCTCCACAGGTGTTAACTTCCCCACGTAGATTTTGACTCTTGTGATACCTGTGGCTCATGTTCTCCCTCCGAGCGGGTGGGACCGTAGATCTGCTACGCAGGTCCTGCACAGTTTACGTCTGTTACAGGCTTGCCGGATGCCTCAACTGTCAAGAAACCTTTTTAATAATTACAGAATTTTAAGTCCATTGTTAGAAGTGATAAGGCAGACCCCCATCTATTACCTGGGGCATCAGCCACCTGAGACCCCATCCCTCGGAAGACCCTCATCAACATAATACTAACCTATTACCTGGCTCAGCTGCCTGAGACTCCACCCCTCAGACCACCCCAACTTAATAAAAGTGGGAAAAATCGGGTAGACAGGGCTCAGAATTTGGTGGCGAGATCCCTCTGAGCCCACTGGTGAATAAACCTTGATTCTCCAACTGTGTGCCTCTCGGTTTGTCCTCAGAAACCCCCCGCTGTAACACTTGCTGTAATGGTAGCACTGCTGTAAGCAAGCAGGTTTGAGGTATATGAGACAAATATTGTCTTATATGTATTCTTAAATTTGTTGTGTGAATAAAAAAATCCCAATTAATTAAAAATGACACTTATGAACTGGGCTTCTAAATGTAAAAGTAAAAAGAGACCTTCCATTAGATGAGAAATTTTAGTGCTTAGCTATGAGTTGAAATAACTTCACTGGCAGACAATGTTCTGGCAATTTTAAATTTAATGCATTGAAAAGATATTTTAATTGCTTTGAAGCTTTCTACAAATCCGAAGATTATCACAGCAGATACTATGGTATCGGAGTGAAATACAAAGCAGCTTAAGGACACGAAATTCAACAGCAGATGTTGACATTTAAACAATGTAGCATTTTCATGAACTCAGCATTTCATTTATTCATTAATCATGTAAAGTTCCCTTTAATACTTTTGTCAGTTGTAACAAACTAGCATTTACATCTATGGAAAAAAGGACACCTCCGAGTGCTGTGGGACCTCCCAGTGCTCTATCAGCATTTATGTTTTTTAAAAAAATGCTATCAGTTTTAATATCACAGTAAGTGTGGTGCTATGATATTAAAACTGTGAGAATTTGATCAGATAAAAGAAATGTTAAATGAAATCCTCTGTCTAAACACTCATGTCAAGAAAGGCAATTCTAGTTATGCAGTGGTGTAGCATTTTGTTTTTTCTGCAATAAAGCCATCAGATCAATAAGAAAAAAAAATGCTATCAGTATAACTTCCTTTGTTTCATGCTATGTGCTTGTGGCACAAAATTAACTTCACAATAAAAATGCTCAATTTAATGTTTATATTTGAAATACCTAAAACTAAGTCATTTTTAAAAGTTTCTTCCTCCCCAAATGTAACAAGTTTGGGATCACTCTTGAGCACCCACTCTAAACTAAACGGAACCTCCCCAGTATTAAGCTATCTCTGCTGGGTCAGTGTTATAAAGTCGCCAACATGAGTTACGGTGAACACTAGTTTTGTAAAACAGAACAGTGCTTTTCTAGAATTGGCAGAGCCACTGCATGGGAGAACCAGTCCTCCGAATGAAGTAAGTAGAGCAGCTTACATTTCAAACATCGGCATCAACGCAGAATACCAGGAGACAAGTGGGAATTGGAGGCAACATGTTAGTGAAACTTCTGACTGTGTAACAAAATTTGAGCCGATGAGAGAAATGTGATTATTTCAAGAACATTGAAAAGAAATCTTTAAAGGTCTAATTGATTTGAGAAACAAACGTAAGAGAAAAATGAAGATCCACTTGCTAGATTGTAGTCAAACTTCTTTGTCTGTTTTTCTTAAATAAAGTAAATGTACACTAGCAGTAGGTATTTTTTATTTTTTAATAATCTTAAACTGTTTAAACAAGAAAGTATTTGAGCTTTTATTTAATAAAACACACTAAATGCTTAATTGTAAACTTTTCAACTGTTTTTATAGAAGCAAAATCAGTCATGTGCTGATTGTCAATTAAAATAAAGCAGAATACAGGAAGATATACACTTTCATATAAACTGACATATTTTAGCCAATTACAAATAAAATTTTTTGCATAGGAAAAACCAATGTTTTTTATGCTTGTGTGGTTAATGCCTCTTATTTTTTACGTTCTTGCAATAAGCATTATTTGCGCTCTCCCATGCAAACTGTCTCATGAGGCAGTCAACAGTGAAACACAGAACCTGTTACTGAGCAAACATGCCTGCTGCCCAACACACGCAGAAGCCGATACCCTGGTACCGGTTTTTGAGAAAAGAAAGGCTTCGTTGTGAGGCAAACCAGCAAGGAAAAAGATACAAATCTACAGATTCAAGAAGCTACTGAATCCCAAAGATAATGAACTCACAGAAATCCACAGCAAGATACATCATAGCCAAACTTATAAAAGCTAAAAACAGTAATAACAAAAATCTTGAAAACAGTGGGAGAGAAGCCACTTTAACCCTAGGGGTAAAAAAAACTATGACACTGGATTCCTCGTCAGAAAAGACAGTGGCTAGGAGGAAGTGGCACAGTCACTGTCAAGTGCCATCACGCCAGAACTCTACACGCAGCCAAAATATTTTTCAGTAATAAAGGGGAAATCAAGACAGTCACATATGGATGAAAACAAAGGCGATCTGTCACCAGCAGGACAACCCCAAAAGAATGGCTTAAGGAAGTTCTCTGAACAGAAAGGAAATGGTACAAATAATGATGATGATAAGAGAAACCTTGGAAGATCAGGAAGGAAAAGGAATGTAAGGACGTGATCACCACACAGCTTCCCAAAGCCATGGCCCGCGCCGCGGGTGGTGGGCAGGGTCCCTGGTCTGGAGACGCAGGCCCTGGCTGTGTTCGCACACAGCGGGGTTTGCTCAAAGAGCAGGCAGCTGGCAATTCCACCTCGGCATTTTCTTCTTATAGACTTACGAGAGAAGTTGGTTGCAAGTGAATTAAGTTTACTGATAGGTTTACATTTTGCAAAGAAATTATAAACAATTTCAACATAACCAAAAGAACAAAAAACAGGCTAGTTAATATTTGAAGGAATTCTGGTTTATGAAAGTGCCTCAGTGTTGATTAATATAAATTATCAATGAAAGTGAAAATAACAAAAATCCTACATTAAAAATCCAAAAGCACATTTAGAATTAATGTTGAACTGAAGTTGGAGTAAAGGTCTGAGGTACAAGGTAAGAACGAACGCCTACCTAACCCTTCTCATTTCTGTGCGAATTTAGTGAGAATCCCAAAGCCCTTTCCTGCAGCTCTAGCTGACGCGGAGCGCTGACCTGCGGGAGCAAGCTGCCCGGTCGTGCCCTAAAGGACGCGCTGTAAACACAGACGCGCAAAGACAGAAGTGGGACTGGAGTGTGACGGCGTGTCGGCGGGAAGAGGGGTCTGGGGACAAGAGTCCCCACAGTGACGCGTGTTTATGGTCAGCCTTGAGGGGGGAGAGGCTGATGAGCAGATCTTCATCGCAAGGCGTCTCTGGAAATGCAGGCTTCGAATAAATACGAGTCAGGAAACACAACCACGCAGGAGGACTGCGGTGATCACATAATTCCCTCGTACTACAGAAGAGGACTGACCGATAACACACGTCACAAACACAGGTACTCGCAAACCTTGATTTTTCAGTCTATCACGTCAAGTGCAAAAATGTTAAATAATCACTACGCCTCTAACAGACTGCTTAGAATCCTGACTTGTCTTTACTAGAATCTACTTGGACAAGATCTAGTACCACGGTCGGCACACAATTGGACCTTATTAAAATATGTTAAGTGAAATCGGGCTTAAATCATTAGGAAGTATTAAGTAACTGATTTGAAATGAGAGCTGGAGGTTAGTTCAAAATGCACCTACAGAAGCCTCGGGACCTTCTGTTTTGGGTTTTGCTGAGTGGGAGCCCCCGGGAGCCAGACCTTCCCAACACCCGGGCCCACCGTTGTCCAGCGAGTGGCTCAGACGCACAGGTGGTCCAGTGTGTCCTCATCACAGGCAAAATCGAATCCGACTTTGTCTCTGATGAGTCAGAAAAGAGGGATCTTTACTGGTCAAAGTGAAACTGACAGGGATATGACGTGACATTGGAGAGTCCTGGATTCTCTCTGGACAGTAGTTTTATGGACTATAACATGGCAGAGATCTTGTTTTATTCCATCAAGGTTTTGTTTTCCTTGTTGTGTTTTTTTGAATGAATAGTTACTATTACATATTTTCCTTAATTCCAGTAATTCAGAATTTCTTTCATATTCTGCATGCTACAAAAATCTCTCTCTGTGGAAAAGGGTCAATAAAAGAAATCACCATTTTCTTAGAGAATTCTTGTGCCTCTTTCATAGTGAGTTTTTTCTTTTTCTCCTTATCTTCGGAGACACTGGTTCTGGTTAATTGATTACTCTTGAATTTGAAGACAAAAGCCGAAACAGAATGAAAGCTTCTGCCTTTAACCAGACCCTGTCATCAATTCCCACAGTCTTTAGAAAGGACAGTATTGTCATTCAGCATCATGTAATTAAAAGTTTCTTTTGCTTATCTTATATACCTCACAAGTTGTAACTCATTTTGTTGTCTTTTCTGAGTTTATCCCAATGTAGTAATACAATTTTTGATACTTCTTTTCACTGGATTTATTGTTTTTACATTGTCTAATTTATATTTGCCTTTCTTTGTGGCTTCAATTAAATATTTCTTTGAGCTCATCACTAGGTCTAAAAAGTTTCCAGGAAATTAACCATATAAGACACTTTGCTAGATGCCATTAATTACAAAGTACACTGTTCAATCTTTTGCTTCCATACTCAGAAACAGAAAGCTCGGGAACCTGACTGTTTTTACTGGTCTGGCTTTTTCATACACTGGGCTCCACACGGGGGATGGACCAATCCATGAGAACAGAGACTGAAACTCTTGTTTTCTATCACCCATCACACAGCAACGTCAGGATTCAAAATCGATGCTGAGATTGCAAGACAGAAGGGGAAGTAGAAGGGTGTGGGTGTGTGGACGCGTAAACCTAAGAGATAAGTCAACAACCGCGGTGTGCGAAGTACGGAATACTTTGAATCTTCAGCCAACAAACGATATTAAAAAAAGTTTTAATACTTATTAGATGTCTGATATTAAGGAATTATTTTTAAAGATTTTAAAGTTACAATAAAGATCTTGTGCTGATGTTACCACGTCCTTATATTTTGGAGACGCGTGGTTGGTGTTTATAGATAAGATAGAATTGTATCACACCTGGGATTATATCACATCTGTTTCAAAGTAGCCAACAGAAACGGAATGTGGCTACAAACGAGACAAGAGTGGTCTTGAGTTGATCCGTATAGCGGGGCAAGAGTACACGGCAGTTAATTATGCCATTTATCCTAGTTTTTATAACCTGGAAATATTCCATGATAAGAGCGTCTTTAAAAAACGCGTGCACAAACACAACCACTAATGTGTTGAACGACAACGAAACGGTCCGGTGTGCCTCCCAGCGAGAGCGCGGCTGTTCCAAGCGACTGGCGGGGATTCGAACAACCCCGCCGCCCATCACTGCTCTAATCCCACCGTCTGCCTCGCGCTTTCCCCTGCACCCTGACCCCGTCGCAAGCCCTCGGGTGGGTCTGTGCCAGAGCTTCCGACCTGTCAGCCCTGCGGTCTGGGATGTGCTACTGAGACACCGCGGGACTCACGACGCTCAGATCTCTAAACCGATCCCGTCCTCTGAAGAGCTGTCCCTCCGGGACTCTGTCTCAAACACGCCGCAGACCTTGGCCGCACTGCGATGTTTATTCATCTCACTTAACACTGCGTGTGATACGTATCTTACTTTTCATCTGTCTCTTGCCCATCTCCCTCACAGACAATGTCAGCTCAACCGGGGCCTGGACTGTCGACCTGTTCTACCCACTGCGGCATCCCCAGTGTCTTCAAGGAAGTCGATGAGTATTTGCTAATGAAATAAATGCACCAGATTGTCACTGAATACTAAATTAGTCTGTGCATTTACTTTTTGCTGTGTTTTCTTATTTTGTTGATCTTTTGTCTGCAGTTACAAAATATTTTTTTAAAAATTCTCTTTTTTGCTGTATTTCTTATAGCTATATAGGATATCATTCTGTATAAGAGTGTCAACATTTTATATGTAAAACTAGATTATTTTTGTCTGACTATATTACTTTACATTTGGATTTTTGTTATTTTTTTTCTTTTTACTAGCAAAAATATGTGAGCTCCTCCTGAAATGTATCATCACCAGGCTAGACGTCACTACCAGAGTATGTAATATGCTCTCAGGTTTGGATTGCATATATGGTCTACTAGGTTATTAATTCAAAATTTTAAATAAGGTTCACTAGTAAGTCTCTCACTTACATTTTTAAGATTTTTTTTTTAAAGCTTTTTTCCTTATTCTTTTTTTCTTAAATTTTGAAACAGGGTCTTTCTCTGTCACCCAGGCTGGAGTGCCGTGGTGTTAGCCTAGCTCACTGCAGCCTCAAACTCCTGGGCTCAAGTGATCCTCCTGCCTCAGCCTCCCAAGCAGCTGGGACTACAGACACACAACGCCATGCTTAGCTAATTTTTCTCTTTTTCAGAGATGGGGCCTCAGTATGTTGCTCAGGCTGGTCTCAAACTCTTGGCCTCAAGTGATTCTCCCACCTCAACCTCCCAAAGTGCTAGGATTAGAGGAACGGGTCACTGTGCCCTGCCTTTTTTGTTTTTATACTAGATGTTATCATACTTGAATGTGACAGTAAAATAAATTCTTCTCCTAAAGAAAAGCACATGGAAGCACATTGTCAATAACGCGCTCTTTATGGGCAGGGCAATGCAGAACTAAGTTTTGGGCACTGAAACATTAAGAGGCAGAGAAAGATTATCTGGGATGTAAGAAATGAAGCCTTAATGTGTTCTGGAAAATAAGTCTTATTGAAAGGCAGCCCAACACACAAACTGACTTCTCAATCTTATTCTCTCTACTCTCCAGGAATTTGCAATCAAATGCTACGTGTTGGCTATGGCCCGAGTCAATTCTTACGAGAGTGTGGAGTTTGGATTCTCTGGTTATTAAAGAATGTCTGTGTAGGAGGAGTTTCATTCAGCCCAGCACTTACTGGAAAGTAATATGCATTTGAGTGTCCTTACAGGGCCTGTGTCCCCATAATTTTGCATGTATACAAAGAGTAGCTGCAGTCAGGAGGAGGAATGATTGTCATTTTTGTTTTCTTTTGGGCAGAAGGTGACCTGCACAAAGATGAACAAAAAGTATCTGGAGTCAAGTTATACTCTATCTGCATGAAATTAAACACATATTATCCTCAAATTTAACTAATCTATAATGTTGGATTCTAGTTACAGTGTTTAAAATTAGAAATCACCCAACGTGACTGAAATTTTATTGATTTCTATACTAAATATCTATGTAATCACAGAAATAATTCATTACATTTTCATTGAATTGGTGAAATAAACGTAGCCTAAACATTTGTACCCCATAATATGCTGATATAAAAAAATTAAAAAAAAAAAACAATGGAAAACTGGCAAAACTGGTAAATGTCCAATATCAACATCAGTTACATTCTACCAGACACAATTTGTAATTCTATGGACAAAAATTATTTGCATTACTACCAGTTTACAATAAATTAACTTATATCTCCACTGAGTTGCAAAATTGCCTCATCAAACATGACTAAAAAGTAGGAATAAACTATTTGGATGAACCCACCAGAGTCCTCACATAATCGCAATGTCCAACAATTTTTCCTTACTTCCTTTACCCATCTAGTTTTTTCTTCAGTTACATTGTATGGAAAATAAAAATGTATAAGAGGAAATGTGGGGTGGGCCAGGCGCGGTGGCTCACACTTGTAATCCTAGTGCTTTGGGAGGCCAAGGAGGGAGGATCGCTTGAGGCCAGGAATTTGAGACCAGCCTGAGCAAGAGTGAGACCCCAGCCCTACAAAAAAGTAGAGAAATGAGCCGGGTGTGATGGCACGTGTCTACAGTCCCAGCCACTCAGGAGGCTGAGGCAGGAGGATCGCTTGAGCCCAGGGACTTGAGGCTGCAGTGAGCTATGATGATGCCACCGCACTCCAGCCTGGGTGACAGAGTGAGACTCTGTCTCATTAAAAAGAAAAGAGAGAAACTGGGGCCGTGCAGTTCTTACTTGCCTGATACTATTTCAAGCATCTGACGTGTTTTCTAACCAGACAGATGTTTGAAAACTCTCTTGAGAGCAACTCTGGTATCTCTCCAGAGCCCGCAACCGCTGGGACATGTCAGAGCGATTGGTTTAACGGGCTAATGCGTTATTGTCTGAATCCTGACTTTCTCTGCTCTGCCCCCAGACCTCAGCAGCTACCCTGGGCTTCTCTTTGTTGAGCTTTGCTTTACCACAGTTCTTCTTGACCAGATCTGGACCCTGGGCAACTCTGGGCACCCTTCCTTCACATGACGCATGCCTGGCCAGTGGGAGACACAGCCCCGTCTCTTGCTGTCACAAACTTTGGGATTACCAGTGTCCCAAATGAAAGCACCTTAATTTCAGCCCTGTATGAGCAGTTGGCAACGCAGTTGCTCCCTCTGTGTTACTCAGGCGGCATTCAGTCAAGCATGTGCCCATACTGTAGGTATCACACGCCAGTATCACCAAATACTCCTACTAATTCCCGCTTCCCAGACTGGACGGGGTGTGTGCGTGTGAGTGTATTAGGGAGCAGGGAGCGGAACTCACAGAACACCGATGGTTCTCACCAAGAAAGAAAAAAATGGCTATCAGCTTTTACTCCCTGCTTCCTAGGCCTTAATAATCTTTTTTATTAGCTGGAGGTGGGTGTCTTAGGGTTGCAAGACTAGGCTTCTGCTCTCTTCCTGAGAACCCCGAGTGCTAGTGTGACTTATAGGTATGTATTCTATGGTCTTCGTGCTGCGTGAACGCTGAGGCTGAAAGAGGCTACTTTCAAGTCTTAGATGCGGGAAAAACTCACTACGACCTTCATCTCTGTTTTCCTCAGGTACCCTGTGTCACATGAAAGCAAACGTGACTCAGGTAAGGTGACACGTTGTCAAGGGATGATTGCGATAGGGGAGAGGACACTCGCCACAGAGGAAGGGGCTGGTGCCATGGGAAGACTCCTCCACCATTAAGGGCTTCGTGTCCTCCGAGGCCAGCAGGTGGGAGTTTTCTTTCCCAGGCAGGAGAAGGCAGGGCTGGCGGAGCTGGTGTGCGTGAGTGTGAGGAGGGGCAGAGGGTTTGACTTCTGAACAGGAAATGCTCTTGCAGGGAGGTCGTTAAGGAAGGGCTACTTTACACCCATGGAACGCTGGGTGGGCAGAGTGAGTCAATGCTCAGGGGTCTGGGGAAAGGGAATGAGCTTAAATACAGTTTGGTCACGTCAAGTCAGCCGGCACAAACAGTTCCCCTAATCACATATGCGGTGAGGAAGGAGAACTGGGAGGGTGTGTGCCTGGCCTTGTCATCAGCAGACAAGAGTGGCTCTGTGGACTTTGTCAGGTTACGTGGCAAGGGGGCTTCTTGGCAGTGAAGCTGTTCGGGGCCTACAGAACCATGGGGCGGATTTCTCACCCATCCCTGTTTCCCGCAAGCGCAGGGCTGAGGGAAAACTCAACGCTGTAACTTTACATCCCTGTGTAGTCTAACAAATCTGTCAACAAAGTGTCCTCAGAGCAGTTTCTCCAGTGCATCCTCCAGGAGATTCCCTTACTTTTTGAAAGTAACAAAGAAGAGGGCGGTTTGCAGGTTTGCAAGGGACACGGGAAGTAAAACCGTCTCCGGCAGGGCTATTTCTGAGAGCGTGCGGAGCTCCAGGCCCCGGAAATGAGGCCACGGAGCTGGAGCCTTCATCACAGCTTCGCTCAGAGTCCCCAGGCGGACAATTCTAGGCAATTCCCACCTGTGAAGAATACATTCAGCGTGAGGAAACCTGGAATGTGCCCACGTAAGAGGGAGCAAGTCCGTCCTGTGAGTCTGAGCGCTGGGCTGGAAGACGAAATTCCAGTGTTCTATTTACAGTGGCCGTGGGAATTCGCCAGGGCCCCCGGGTCTTCCCTGCCTCAGTGTCCGTGTGCCTACCAGTCATTACCTTGACCAGGGTCAGCAGACACAGCAGTGGTCAGCACAGGACACTGCGTGTCTGTACACAGAAATGCAAAAAGACTAACTGTATGCTTATTGAAACCTTTATGACTTACAAGAATGAAATGAAACGTTTTGTTGTGCATTTGCTGTAGGCCGAGCTTTGTTCTAAGCTCTTTACGTATGTCCCTTCATTTGGCACTCACGGTGGCCAAAATGCAGGTGGATGCCACCACTACCTCACTGTCACAGACGAGCTGGCTAAAGAGAGAAGTCAGGTAACCGGCCCGCGGTCACACGCTCGAGCAGTGACGTTGATATCCAGGTGGCTTCACTTCGTGAATTCGCTCTGATGGGCAGTAAAATAGAGGATCTCAAGCAATTCGAGTTTCAGTCAATTTGCTGTACAGAGAGTTGGCCCATCGGCAGGAAATAGGTGGTAAGTAGAGGTTTTAGTTGTGTCATTGCTATACCAATCTCTGGGCAAAAAGGAGGAAACAGATACAGAGTTCAGCCTTAGTCTGGAAGGAGAGAGCCTGGGTGTCGGGCATTGACAATCAAATGCCATCGCTATTTAGTAAATCTGCCCCCATATTTGAATAGATACAGATCTTTGTAATTGATATTTCTAGTAATTGATGTTACGGTGAACATTATTATCTTACAAGCTGCTTCTCGGAGGGTTAATAGGGATAATTTTAGTCTATATTTCAGTCTGAAGGTAATTCTAGAGTAAGTGGGAACATGACGTGTTACTGGATTCATTTATCACGGCTCCCTGAAGGCTGCCGGGTCGCACAATACCCCTTTCTGCCTGTCGGTCACGCCTCCTCACGCCCAGGCCCCACCTGTGGCCCTTGCGAGTTTGTGACTTTATACGGAGAAGTTTATCCATCGACTGCTGTCTTTTCTACACGTGACAGACACATAATCAAGGTAATTACCTCTTTTAGAAAATAAAACTATTGACTTCTTTACTGGAAAGATCCAACAAAATTTGGAAGCTTGAATCTGTCCAGATAGTCACCCATTTCCTATTTTGCAAATATAACCTAAAATGAATCAAAGCCTGAAGTACAGAAAATGTGTCCTTGCACTTAATGTCACCATTTTAGTCTACAGAGCAGATCACTCTTGAGTTCTCGGAGCTATGTTAGAAATTAAGAAATAAAACTTTCTAAAAATTATAGTCACATTTACCTTGCAGCAGGTATCAGACTTTGAATTCAATGAGAATTAAATGTCCCAGAGCAAAATGAAAATGCGTTTCCGACGCGAGGCCATGCACCAGCAATTGCTGCTTTCTGGTAGTCCAGAGCCACAGTGGTTGTTTAGAAATTTAAAAACTCCCTGGTCGTTCACAGAGAGAAAGACAGTGACGTTGTACTTCACGGAGGAACTGTTCATGCGTTTGGCTTTCATGATCCTCTTCCCTGGCAATGATATATCTGTGTTTAGAAGAAGCTCCGTCCTCCGAGACGGCCAGCTGGGCTGAGGCATCTTCAGAATGCAGAGTACTTGGTAAGCTCGTTGGCAAACCGGAAGAGAATCTTCAGTTCTGCGGTTAAACTGTACTTGTTCAGTTGGGAGGACGGGTGCGATTAGCATGAAGCAATAAAGTATTTGTTTGTCATCGAACACCAGTGTCAGGAAGAGATTTACTGATGCAGCTGAAGTTCTGCTAGAATCATTTACAGATTAGCTCATTTTCTGAAAGTTTTTGTAAACTATTTTAAAGAATAAAAAAACAACAAAGAATTTCTGATAAATGAACACATTTGACATTTAATGTCAGGCAGTGTCGAGGTTGATTACACCACTTGCGGTCACGAAATACTTTGTGGTCTCTATGAAGGTGATGCACACATATAAACTATTATTATTATGAATACTAATAAATATATAGCTCTCCACTCAACAATCAAGATATATCAGAAAGGGATCTGGCGAGAAATAATTAAAGTAATTAGACAGCTGTCTTCTGGATCAGCAATTCTAAATAAGTACATCAAAGACTCCAACTTGCTAACCGTTCTCAGATGTCTCCAGTATTTCCAAACCACCTTACCCGTACTTACATTTATCTCTCTAAGTTAAATTCCTACTCCTGTTTCAAGGTGCAGACCAAGGCCCTTCCTCCACAGTAATGCCTCCTACACCTTCTCGGTTGACTTGCATCCTGGGTCTGCAAAGCACTGCAGCTCTTTTATCTCTCGGGCCACATACTGTTTTTACATTTCTGTTTGTTTTTATGCCGGACACTTTTCAACATGATTTCGTGAAACACTCAACACTGCAGTTTTCCCTTCGCACTGGAAGCAAGGTTTAAATCAGGCGGGGCCATCTGCCATTATTGCCACGTTTCCCTAGCAGTCTCCTTTGCTTTAAACTCCAGGAAAAATTCCAGGAATTCATTCCCTGGAATTCATTGTCACATATGTATTAATTACACAGAGGCTATCATCCCTTAAATCTCTTGAGTAATCTCTGTCAGATTCTGTTTTCTGCCAGGACTTTGCCTGATTCGGGGGGAAGATACCAGTGTCTCTCTGAGTGTTTATTTCTAGTATAAGAATGCCTCATCTGAGTCATTATAAGTCCCAGAATTTTAGCATTTTAATTTAAATTTAGAAATCTGAAAGATCGTTTTAGCCCATTTGGTTTCCAACATTCCCTTTCTTTAACTTTTTAAAACTATTTGACTTTCTGTTTTAAATGGATTTATTCCCATCCTCACTTCTAATTTGTACGAGTTCCTGGGTGAGTCTCAAAGACGTCTCGTCCTGGTCAGCACTGGTCATGCATGGGTTTGACTGACAGGGGTGGCTGTGGGATGGGCACTGGTACCACTGCGCCCTGTTCTTCCCCTCCCATTGCCCCGAGGGGACCACTCGCTACCACTGTGAGGGACCAGCTCAGCACTGTCCCTTGAAGGAGACTGAACTCTCTTGAGGGAGGAATGTGCACAAACCAACAGCTTCTCATGCTTTTGAGTTCACAGGGTAGATGGCAGAGCCCAGACGCAGGGTGGTGGTGCGGAGCTCGGCGGGGACACGCACATTCTCTGCCACAGCAGCTGCACGACGGCAGGGGGATTCTGGGGCCACCTCCCCATCTGCCTCTGGGCCCCCAGACAGCAAATGCTGGCGAAGTGGACATCAAGGCAAACACTGTGTAGCTGCATGGGCTTCCCCTGCAGTGAGACAGTCTAACTTTCCCACATTATCTCCAGAATGTTCCTGCAGGGTGAGCATCTGCTCGTGCGGACTTTTCAGCTCCACGGTCCCAACTCTAGTGAACTCAGTGACATGGGAAGCCTCTTACGAGAGAGTTAAGGCAATGTGTTGTTCTCTCCAGCAGTTGGTCTTCATGCAAAGACATTTAATAATTGGAAACTGCTTGATCTTGGTGATTTTTATATTTCCGTGTCCACTAATCCGAATGGGGACAATTGCCCGAGTTAGAGAATTAAACATTGGATGCCTAATTGCTGTGCTTGAAACGCCATAAACCAAGCAAATTACATAATGTTGCAAAATTTTTAGTTTCCAAGTAGACTTTTCCTGTCATATAATAATATGGCCTATTGGAGATTTAATTTGGTGATGCTGCAGAAAAGGTAATATTAGTGCCATGATTTCCGCAGACTCATTACGCTTTCAGGCTGTATGAGTTATGAGGGCAATAATTACGAACAAAACATTTACAGTCATCAAGGATACACATTTAAAACAGGGAGCTGGTGTGTGTAAATCGTTGATTTAACAATGCAGTTGTACATTTCTAATAAAATTGTTCCGTGTAGGCATAAGTAAATTATTCTTAAATTGAAAATATAATTACAAAGATCAAAAAGAAAGTAGAAAACTATAAATCATCCAACACAGGTATTCCTGAGAACAGTTATATTATTCCTCAGATAAATGTTCAAACACTAATTTTCTACATTTCATGCATCCTAAATTGGCTGAGTTTTCTACTTTCATTGTTTATAAAAGTGCATCTTGTTTCCAAGCTTAGCTTTCAGCATGTGCTTCTTCCTGTAATAAACTAATGAATACTCTGCCCAGTGTCTACATGGTCACAAGATGATCTGATGAACACAAACTATACGAAACCAGAAAAAATATAAACTAAGCTAAGCTAAAAATTCCTAATATGTACCTCTTTATTTTATAAAAGAAAGAAAGTCACAGGGCATAATAAAGAAGCCATGGTCATTTTAAAACCATTTTTTAAAAATGAAATCTTAAGTCACAGAACGAAGGCAGATCAAACAGGCCCAGAGAAAACAATTCAGAAAAGAACGTAAATGATGTGGAACAGGTATCCACAAAAACATCCAATCAATGGAGAATTCCCGTTTCTCGTATTTCAGGACTCAGGTTAGCACAGAAGTCTCAAGGAAGAAATAATGGGATGGCCGATACACCTGAACAAGATTGCATGCCAAAATTTCCAAGAAAAAATAGTTTTTTTTTCTTTTAAATTTTTCGTAATTATCTGTTTGCTCCACATAGAACTGAAGTGCTAACATCATGTTCTTTCAAACTATTCTCATCCCACACATGTTAAAGTTAAGAAAAAGTCGGCTTTATAAGTAAGTTTCCTTTTTCACATAGTGACAATAAGGTGCATTTTATGGGAATTGCTGATTTCCATTATGACTTAGACAAGTAAGAGCTAAAACTCTAATATCAATGACTTTAAAAAGTTTGTCATTGTTATTTAGTTTGTAAATACAGTAGACACGTATGTGTGTATGTATTTACGTATATATACACACTTAACCTATACTACCATCCAAAAACAGTAAGTTTATAAGTTTAGGAATATTCTATTAAAAATAGATACACGTTGATCTAAAATTACCTGTCTGCCTAATGCCAGATCCAGCTACAAATGAATCCCAGTCTTACTTACTTCGCTATGTAACAGAAGTAGAGCCAAGACATCCCATGTAACTTCTCTAGAATACAAACCACGGCTTTGTCTACATCCACTAAATGAAGTGAATAAACACAGGTACCTTGTGAACTGTAACATACTTAGACTTTTTCCTGTTAAAAAAAAACAAATTTAAATAATGGAATCCTGATTATAGAAACGCTACTTTAGCTCTGCCATTAAAATTCTGTGAGTAGATAAAGGTCTATCTAGGGAAGATTTTAGGCAAAGTATAAGCACTTGCTCAGGACAGGGCTGATCAAATAAATCTTTCTTACTAACTTAGGAGAGAAATTCAAGCCACCAGAACGGAGAGTAAAAATTACCCTAAATCTATTTCTAATGTTAATATTCCTATTTACACTTTCTTCTCCTAGCAATCCTCCCTACTTACCCAAACACAGTGGTTTGTAACTTGCTAATTGTGTACAGAGGTAAGCTATATCCATTTGCTTAAGAGAAACTGGGTAGCTTTCCATGCTTTTAACCACACACTTATTTACCTCAAACCAATCTTACCCCATACCACGTTCATTTTGTGAGGCACAAGATTTTCAATTCAAGTAACTTGTTTCTCTTATGCCAAAAGGATGCATGACTTCCAAAAAACAGACAGGAAAGTTCAGGATTTTAGAGGAAGCAACTGATTTCCCCAGAGGGGAACAGAGCTCGGGAGAGGAACGTCCCCGTGGTGTGCCTGCCACTCCGGCCAGGTGCCCAGCAAACCACACTTCTCAGGTACTGCTCCTAGCCTTGAGACTCTTGAGAGAGCAGGGACCGAAAATACATTTAAAATCTATGTTTGGAAATCCAAATAAAAAGGAGTTAGTTTGAAAACAGTGTCCCTAGAACATTAGAATGCAACGTTAATTACGAGACAGTATGGGAAATATGGAAACAGTATGGGAAACACAGCGTTTTGCAATCAGCAGCCTTACAAATTTCAGCTCATTTACCCTTTAGAGTGAATTTGTGAAAATCAACTAATTCCTGTCGGACTCTATTTCCATCTATCAAGTAAATGGAGTGGACCATAAGAAAACTAAGATCGCTAACAGCTCTGTGCTTGCACGATCCTCTGTCAAACGCTTGCCAGGTCTCCAACGGCGCTGACTAATCTGCACTAACATGCAGGGACATTCATAATCGTGAGAGTAAACGCGGCGTCATAAATTAACGATAGAAGTGCAGCGCTGTTCACAAGGTACTCTTAGGCTTGATGAATTATAAACATCCTTTAAAAAGCAAAGAAGCTCGATTAAGCCAAACTGTGCTTTTTTATCCTCATTCTTCATTCAAATGGAAGGAAGTCCTCGTTCCGTTTTCCTCTCTTCTTTATGTTGGCTCCGGTAACGAGGGTCCATGGAATTCGCAGTCTCTCCTGAAAGGTTTCCTCTTCTTTCAGGCAGTGTACGCTATTCATAATGAACACACTGTTTCTACTTTTGTCAGGAGTCCTTGCGGGAGACTCCTGCCATTTCACGATTCAGCTGCAGGAGTCCACATTCACTGCGGTCAGCAGAGGCACCGCTGTTGCTGCGGGTTTTGCATCTGTGTCATCACCTGGCTTCTTTACTCGATCCACTGCAAAAGCCATAAAGGAGACAGACATACTTCTCTCTTTTCCCTTTCTTATCTCAACCCTCTGTCTCTAACACCCTGCTGCTGACTCTGCAGAGGCAGTTTAAGAACCTTAAATTTTTTCTTTCTCACTCACTAGGTTTCAATTTGAAGTTCACCTTTCCCTACTCTTCATAGACATCTGTTTCATTTGTACCATCACAGATATACTTTACTTTATGTAATTGATGCTTGCCTAAAAAAATTTTCTGAAAACATTACACTTTTTAAAAATTTCTGCATATTATGGGGGTGCAAATGTTTAGGTTACATATGTTGCCCTTGGGCGTCCCCAGTCAGATCTTCAAGCATGTCCATCCCCCAGATGATGTGCATTGCACTCATTATGTATGTATATTCCCATCCCCTCCCCCCTCCCATCTGCCCAATAAATGTTATTCCCATATGTGCACTTAGGTGTTGATCAGTTAAAACCAATTTGCTGGTGAGTACATGTGGTGCTATTTTTCCATTCTTGGGATACTTAGAATGGGTTCCAGCTCTATCCAAGAAAATACAAGAGGTGCTATATCACCATTGTTTCTTGCAGCTGAATAGTACTCCACGGTATACAGATACCACATTTTATTAGTCCACTCATGTATTGATGGGCACTTGGGTTGTTTCCATATCTTTGCAATTGTGAATTGTGCTGCTATAAACATTAGAGTACAGATGGCTTTTTTACAGGATGTCTTTTGTTCTTT
>CAUYRT010095225.1:0-43999 GCA_963574885.1 Lepilemur ruficaudatus
GGCTAGAGTGCCGTGGTGTCAGCCTAGCTCACAGCAACCTCAAACTCCTGGGCTCAAGCGATCCTCCTGCCTCAGCCTCCCGAGTAGCTGGGACTACAGGCATGCGCCACCATGCCTGGCTAATGTTTTCTATATATTTTAGTTGTCCAATTAATTTCTTTCTATTTTAAGTAGAGACAGGGGTCTCGCTCTTGCTCAGGCTGGTTTCGAACTCCTGACCTTGAGCGATCCTCCCGCCTCAGCCTCCCAGAGTGCTAGGATTACAGGCATGAGCCACCGTGCCCGGCCCAAAATTAACCATTTTAAAGTATAATTCAGTGGTATTTAGTACATTCACAATGTTGTATGACCATCACCTTTATCAAGTTCCGCACATTTTCATCACCCAAAAAGAAAGTTCTGTACCTGTTAAATGGCAATTTCTCATTTGCTCCATCTCCCCCAGCCCTTGGCAATCACCAACGTGCTTTCTGTTTCTATGGATTTACCCATTCTGAATATTTCATATGAATGGAATCATATAATATGTGATCTCTTATGTCTGGCTTCTTTCACTTGTCGTGATTTCGATTATAGCATGAGGCAGTACTTCATTTATTTGAATGGCTGACTATTTTGTGTATGTATTTACCACATTTTGTTGCTTCATCTGTTGATGGACATTTGAGTTGTTTCCACCTTTTAGCTATTGTGAATAATGAGTGCTGCTGTGAACATTTGTGTATAAGTATTCGACTACCTGTTTTTAATTCTTTTGGTAATATTCGTAAGAGTGGAATTTCTGGGTTGTATGACAGTTCTATGTTTAACTTTGTAAGGACTTGCCCAAGTGTTTTCCACAGCAGCTATATCATTTTATGCTCCCACCATTGTATGAGGGTTCCAGTTTCTCCACATCCTCACCAATGCTTTTTATTTTCCATATTTTAAATTATAGCCATGCTATTGAGTGTGAAGTGGTATCTTGTGGTTTTGACTTGCATTTCCCTAATAGCTAATGATGAGCATCTTTTTGTGTGCTTGTCAGCCATTTGTATATGTCCAAGGAATAAAGATGAAAGATCTATTCAGACACTTAATTCCACTCCTAGGTATATATCTGAATGGTCTATTCAAACGCTTTGCCTGTTTTTAATTGAGTTGTATTTTTGTTGCTGTAAGAGTTCTTTATGTGTTCGAGGTACAAGTCCCTTGTCAGATGCATGATTCACAAATATTTTCTCCCTTTATGTAGGTTATCTTTTCACTTTCTTGACAGTGTCCTTTGATGCACAAAAGGTTTAATTTTGGTGAAGTTCGATTTATTAGTTTTTATGGCTTATGCTTTTGGTGTTATATCCAAGAATACATTGTTAAATCCAAGGTCATGAAAATGTTTCTTATGTTTTGCTCTAAGAATTGTATAGTTTTAGCTCTGATATTTAGATTGTTAGTCTATTTTGAGTTTATATGCTGTGAGATAGGGGTCCACCTTTATTGTTTTGCATGTGAATATCCAGTTGTGCCTGCACCATTTGTTGAAGAGATTATTCTTTTTGCACTGGATGGTCTTGGCACCCTTTTCTAAAACCACTTGGTTGTAGGTGTATGTATTTATTTCTGGATTCTCAATTTTATTCCACTGGCCTATTTTTGTATAGTGTCACAAATGATATCTTTTACATTGTGTGTCCATTAACAGATTTATTTTGTTTTATGCGGATGTCTTTTAGTTCTTATTGAAAAACAGAAGAGTTACAAACCAAAAATACAATAATACTGACTTGTATTTATCTATATATTAGTAGTTATCTTTACCAGTATTCTTTATTTCTTTGTATGGCTATGTGTTATTGTGTGGTGTCCTTTGCTTTCTACCTGAGGGAAAAAACAAAACAAAACAAACATCTTCAACTCTCCCGTCTTTGCAGATTGGCTCTGTATTGGGGCTCTCCTTCTTCAAAGCTTAGCCAGCCTATTTACAGTCCTTTTGTAGCCTGCCTCATCTAGCTGAGCTTAGATCATCAAGATGTGAAAGTATGGGGTCTTCTCAAGTCTTTTCTAAGCATGCATCCTGCCCTGGGCATGAATGTGGCTTTCCAAATTCCCAGTAATACATGGTAGCTTTTCAATGCACTAAATCTCCAAAGAACCTTTCTCTTCAGTCTTCAGCATATCTGTTGTGTGCTTAACTATAATCTTTTGCTTCAGGTTACTGTGGGTTGTTCTTATTTTTTTCAGTGTTTTTAAAGAATGCCTTCTCTATAGCCACTTCTCTCTCTTGAGAGAGTCTGAGTTAGGTAAAACTAAGGCAAGTGTCTTTTAAGGTTGTGCTTAGATAGGTCAAAACAGACAAACACAGTTTTTTGAAAACAAGGTCTGCTCTGCTCCCTACAGACCTGGGGACCGGGGCCCCACACTGGGAATGTGGGCTGCTATTGTCAAGACTGCCACTGAGACAGGGAACGGATGGAGTGAGGGCAGGTAAAAATGCCACTGAGTTTTCATGTTTCTTCTTTGAGTCAGTGTTTGCTTAGTTGCTGTGAACCTTTGACTATTTTCCAGAGTTTATTGATTCTGGTAATTTTTGCTCATTTTCTTGCTGTTACTCTGGAAGGAAGTTACCCTTGCTGCTACCTACTCTGCTATTTTCACTGATGTCACTCCTACAGGTGGTTTTTATTGAAGAAGAATAAATTTGATGGGAGAGGTGAAGAGTGTCTGACCTAGAGAAAGAGAGGGATTCGATGTGGAGGGTATATCTCTTGAGCATTTTGAAGACAAATAGTAGAACTCATATATTCTAAGAAGCTTTTTGTCATTGGTTGTGGGATTCATGTAAAAGAAATACACAACTTTTATGTAAATTATCAAAACCCCTGTGAATCTGCTACCCAACTTAAAACTAAAACGTTTTAGTGTCTTTGAAACTATATTGTATTCCTCCGAGTTCCACACTCCACCTTCCCTCCGACAATAACTACTGTAGTGATTTGGGGGTTTCCTGTGTTTTAAAACAGAGGAGACTCCAAAGCAGCTTAACTCAGTATATACGTATCCCTATACAATGTTTTGCATGGATTTGTTTGTCTTTGAGCTGTATAAAAATGGAATCCTGTAGGGAATCTTATATGTTTTACATTTTTCATTCAATATTGATTTAAGAGTATCCATGTTGTGTATATATAGCTGTGCAGATGGTCCCTGACTTACCATGGTTCAATTTAGGATTTTTCAACTTTATGATGGTGCAAAAGCAATACACATTTGGTAGAAACTGTACTTCAAGTACCCATACAACCATTCTGTTTTTTACTTTCAGGACAGTATTCAATAAATTACATGAAATATTCAACACTTTATTATAAAATAGGCATTGCATTAGATGATTTTGCCCAGCTGTAAGCTAATGTAAATGTTCTGAGCACAGTTAACACAGGCAAGGTTAAGCTGTGCTGTTTGGTAGGTTCGATGTTTAAATGCATTTTTGACTTAAACCTATCATAAGTTGAAAATATTTTATCAAAACATAACCCCATTGTAACTCAAGGATCGTCTGTCTGTTCTTTTTTATGTGTGAATAAAATTTAGATGTGTGAGGGTACCACAATTTATCTGTTCTCCTCTTGATGGGCATTTAGAGTTGTTTCCAGTTTTTTATTTATTTTTATTTTTTGTGAGGCTGAGCAGTCCTACTGTGATCATTTTTATACATGTGCATAAGCCATGTATAGTGTTTCCACTGAAGTGGAATGACTGAATCATGGAAGTTACGTATGTTTACAAGATGATGTCTCATAGTTTTCCACAATGATTGTTCCACTTTGCCCTCTCACCAGCAACACATAAAAAATTACAGATTGGTATTTTTGCCAACATTTGGTATCATCAGACTGCTTCAGTTTTGCTGATATAGGGCGTGTAAATATTAGCTCATTGTGGTTTTAATTTGAGGTTAAGTATGTTATATCTGTGTTAATTAGCCATTCATATTTCCTCTTCTGTGAAATTCCTTTTCTCAATTTTCTGTTGGATTGTTTGGATTGTACTTATTTGTGAAGCTCTTTGTGTATTCTGGGTACTAATTGTTTTTGACTGCATGTGTTGTCAGTATTATTGCCTAGCTTGTGATATACCTTTTCACTTTTTTTATGATATCCTTTGAACAGAAGTTCATAATTTTAATGTATAAGTTTATGAATATATGTGTGTGTGTGTGTGTATATATATATATATATATTTTGAGACAGAGTCTCACTCTTTTGCCTGGGCTAGAGTGCTGTGGCGTCAGCCTAGCTCACAGTAACCTCAAACTCCTGGGCTCAAGTGATCCTTCTGCCTCAGCCTCCCGAGTAGCTGGGACTACAGGCATGTGCCACCATGCCCGGGTATTTTTTCTATATATTTTTGGTTGTCCAATTAATTTCTTTCTATTTTTAGTAGAGACGGGGTCTTGCTCTTGCTCAGGCTGGTTTTGAACTCCTGACCTCGAGTGATCTTCCCGCCTCCGCCTCCCAGAGTGCTAGGATTACAGGCATGAGCCACTGTGCCCGGCCTATGAATATATTTTTTATAGTAAGTGATTTTTGAGATTAAGGAAATCTTTTATCTCAAGGTCATCAAGACAATTGCCTATAACTTTTTCTAAACTATTGAAGTTTTGTGTTGTACATTTACATCTTTAACCATCCAGAATTTTTAAAAATTAAAGTATAGCATATAGAGAAAAATGTAAAATCGTATCACTTGATGAATTATTACAAAATAATGGGTATGTAACCTCCTTTCAGATAAAAATAATAGAACATTAGCGTACTAGATCCCTTCTCAAACCACCTCCTAAATGCTATCCTTATTCTTCTCTCCAAAGATACGTACTCTATAGGCTTCTAATACTATTAGTTAGTTTTGTCTATTTTGAACTTTATAGAAATGAAATTATATGCTACATATTCTTTTGTTTCTGATTTTTCTTGCCCAGTAATATATTTGTGAGACTCATCCATGTCGTGGAGTTTAATAGAAGTTTGTTCATTTTCATAGATACGTACTATTTGATTCTATGAATATACCATATTTTATGTCTCCATTCTCTTGATATACATTTGAGTTGTTTCCATTTGGGGGCTGTTATGAATAATGCAGCTATGAATACTCTTGTAAATGTCTTTTGATTGTAAATATTTAAAAATATTTGCATTTCTGTTGGATATATTCCTAGGAATAGAACTGGTTGGTTTGTGTATGTTCATTTTTAGTAGATATAGCCAGGTTTCCAAAGTGGTTGTACGTGTTAATATTTTCACCCCTACCAGCTGTGGGTATGAGTGTTTAGTTGCTCCATATTCCATCCATCCCTTATGTTTAAACCCACTTGTCGGTCTTTCAAGTTTTGGCCATCTTGGTGAGTGTGTAGTGGTACCTCATTGTGGTGTTAAATTGCATTTCTCTTATTGCTAATGAGATTGAACAGAGATAGGCTATTTGGATATATTATTTTGTAAAATGCCTGTTAAACTCCTTTGCCTATTTTTCTATTGGATTGTCTTTTTCTTACTGATTTTAGTTCTTTAAATATTCATGAAATCAGCTCTTTGATGTGTTACAAATATCTCCTCTCTCAGGATGACTTACATTTTTATTTTCTTATTGATGTCTTTTAATAAACAAATTCCTAATTTTGATGTAGTTCATCTTTTTCTTTATAGTTAATGCTTTTGTATCTTGTTTTAAGAAATCTTTGTCTGTTCCTAATCTCCTATTTATCTTCCAGAAACAGTTTTACCTTTCACATTTAGAGCCGCAATCTGATTTGACTTCTTTATAGGTTGTGAGGTAAAGATCAAAAGTAATTTTTCCCCTATATGGACAGCTAATTAGTTCAGCACCAATATTTGAAAAGACTGTCCTTTCTTTTTTTGCAGTGCTGCTTCTGTCATAAACCCATATGTATGTATGTATATACATAGGGTCCATTTCTGTATTCGATTCTTCTAATGTAATATTGCTTTGTTAGAAAGAACCTGGGACGTTGAAGTCCCTTCACTGTCGTCTTCTTTAAGATGTCTTGGTTATCATAAGGTTCTTGCCCTTCCATGTAAATTTTATGGTTCCTCATAAAGACATGTTGGGATTTTGATGAATACCACTGGATTTAGGAATACCACTGAATCTAGAGGCAAATATGGGGATTTGTGATATTGAGTTTCTTTATTTCAGTCTCTTTAATATATGTCAATAAAATTCTAGGTACCTTTGGTTAAATTCTAGGTGTTTTATATTTTTGTTGCTTATGTAAATGATACCTTTTTGAAAATTACATTTTATTTATCTTGGCATATACACAAGGCAGGTACTTTGTTAAACCTTCTTATTGATTCTAAGGAATTCTCTGTTTATTTATTTTGTTTTTCTGTGTAGATAATCGTAACATCTGAGAATAATGACCAACTTTGTTTCTTTTCTAATATTTGTTCTTTCTGTTCTTTTTTTTCTTATTTTACTGAACTGACTAGAACAGCACTGTCCATTAGAAATGTAATGTGAGCCATAAATATAATTTAAAATTTATGTAGTCACATTAAAAAATAAAAGGAAACAGACGAAGTGAATTATAATAACTTATTTTATTTAATTTAATATTGTCATTTCAACATGTAATCAATATAAAATTAATGAGGTATTTCACTTTTTGGGGGGTAGTAAATCTTCAAAAGTTGGTATATATTTTGCGCTTATACAACATCTCAGTTTGGACTAGCTATAATTTCAAGTACTCATAGCCATGTGTGGCTAGTGGCTATGGTAGCAGACAATACGGGATTACAGTTTTTAGTAGGGTGCTGCTGTTATTGTGAGTATACTTGTTTCTAATTTTGAAATAAATCCTTCTGACATTTGACCATTAGGAAGGATGTTCTGTAGGTTTTGGTAGATATCTTTTAGGTGGTTAAAGAAGTTTCCTTACATTTTTAATTTACTAAATTTTACTCTTAATAAGAAATTTATATTGAATTTTATCAAAAAAAAATTTTTAAATCTCTTGAGGTGATCTTTTTTCTTTAATTTGCTAAGGTGATAAATAAAATTTATAGATTTTTTTTTTATGGTAAGCTACTCTTGTATTGCTTGGATAAACCCGACATGGTTTTGACATATTTTTATTCACTATGAGATTTGTTTTATGTTTGTTTTTGAGGATTTTTGCACTGTTCATAAAAGGAAATGGCCTGTAATTTTCTTTCTTCAAAACTGTACTTTCTCATTTTGGTTTCAGGGTTTTACTAGCCTCTTAAAATAAGCTGGAAAGTAAAGAATTTATATATATATATAAATTATATATATATAATTATACATATATATGTATAATCTCTAGAAATGTTTTTATAAAATAATGTCATCTTGTTCCTTGGCAGTTTGGTAGAACTTTGCATATAAAACCTTCTAGGTCTTGTTTTTCAAGTCTTCTAAGTTGCCTTAAAATTCATAGTACTCTATTATATTGTAAGCATTTACAAAAATGTAAGCATTTAAGACTATAAAATTCCCTCAGAGTTATTTTACAGCATATCTTAGAAATCTGCATTTCCTTTTAAGTGTTTTAAATTTCAATTATGATTTATTTTTGATCCACAGTTTTTAAAAGTGTTTTAAAATTATCAGATGTAGGTGTTTTTATGTCTTGTCATTTTGTTAGTGAATTATACATTAATTCATTGCATGGTGATCTACAAACATAGTTTGTATGTACTGATTCTTTTAAATATGTTTTGTTTTACTTTATGGTTTAGCCCATGAACAGTTTATATAGATGGTCCATATATGCTTGTAAAGGATGTGTATTCTTTAATTTTGAGGTGGAAGATTCTCTATGTCCATTAAGCCAAGTTTTTCAATTGCTTTGATGAGATCTTTAATATCTCAACGAATTTTGTCTGCTTGACCTAACATTAATAGAGGTGATTTGATACTTTTTTCCTTAGAGTTCTCTCAAATTTTGCTTTGTATGTTTATGTGTATTCAATGCATATAAATTTAAAAATTATATCTTCCTTGTGCATCAGAGTTATTATGTCATGACTCTCTTTAATCCTAATGATGCTTTTTACTTAGGTTTATTTTATCTTATTTTAACAGGGTTATTCCAGCTTTCTTTGGTATTGGCAATGATATTTTTTTTCCACTTCCTATCTTTTAGCATTTCCAGGCCCTTATGATTAATATTTTAGCATGTCTCTTGTAAATATCATATAGTGGGCTGTTTTTTATGGGGGGTGGCATTTTAAGTCTTCGTTGCATTTGGTCTATTTGTATTTATTGTGATTACAGATCTGAATTTCTTTCTTCCATCCTGTGCTTCCTATTTGTCCGGGTTTTTCCATGCTTTGCCCCCTCCCCATTCTTGCCTTAATTTTTTTGGATTAAGTTTTTTTGGGCTTGTTTACAGTTTTTGTTTTTTTCCCCTTTTCTGGTTTGGGAGTTATGTATTCTGTTAATGTTCTTTTAGTTTATGCCCTTTGTATAATCAACTTAATAAAATCTAAAATTAATCAATATCTTAAAACCCATCCTCCTCAAAACCCACAAAAACCTTATAGCATTTTAACACTAATTACCATTACCTTTCCTCACTCTCTGTAATTTATGTGACATTCTTGTCCATAATTTTCACTTTATTTTTTAATAATTCTACAAATTTGACATTGTTATTTTAGAGAGATGTTTAGAATTACCTGCATGTTTACTATTTCCTTACTATTCTTTCTTTTCTTATAATTCTTTCTTATAACTCAGACTTTTCTAATGGCGTATTTTTCTTCTTTCTAAAGATAGGTTTTGGGAGTTCCTTTAGTGAATGTCAAATGGTGGTAAACTTTTCTTTTACATTTATCTGAAAATGTTTTCATTTTACTGTAGTTCTTTGAAAGATCTGGGTACCCAGTTTTTGGTTATTTTAGTCACCTGTTCTCTCTGAAATAGGACGTTTTTGAAATATCTTTCTAATGAAAAAGGTAATCAGAAGTCTAATATTAAAATTTATTATGTGCAGGCTTAATTAAAAAAATCTTCCTAAGGAGGCTCTTAACCTTGTACAAAGTTTGTGTTAGGTTACTGAAAGAATTGCTATACATTAAAAGACTAAAATACGGCTAAAAGAACTTTCCATATACATACTGTGATGACTACCCTTAAATTTGTAGCTAGAATCACTATGTATAGGACTTGTTGTTTATAGCTTTGAGTTTTCATTTGCTTATATTAAGCTCTCATTTTTCGAAAACTTGTACTTTATTAGTTCCTGGTGATAAGACAGTAGTCTGCATTCCATTCTTTAAAAATCTTGTTTTCTAACTATTGCCTTGATTGAAGTAAGGTTAAGTGGATTTATATTATCATTTCTGTCCATCCCTTATTTCTTCTATAATGTAAAAGGAAGAGGATGGAATCTAAGATTTACTGGATCTTTATATATCACTCATGCTGTATACTCTATGTATATATCTGTTTTTTTTGCTGTTGTTCTTACTACATATGATTCCACCTTTTATTTTATAAATGAGGAAATGGAGTTTGAAAGTTAAGTGACTTCTTGAGGTACCATCTTATGTAAGTGTTGGGACTAGGAATCAAAACACAGATGCTCCAGTATTTCCTACAATTCTAGTGTCATTTGCATTAAAATATTCTGTGGTAATTGATCGTCTCTATGCAGATCAGCGAGCAGATGGGATAACCACCCATGTGGCTTGATGTTAGGTGTGGGAAAGAGCCCCTCAACTAATAATATTGCCGCGCTGTTATTTTGTGGTGCCCCAAAGGCCTATAATTAGATTTACTTCTAGGATTTGAGATAGTTATCTTGTGCCACAAATTGTTAAATTTGTTTGTCATGAATACTGTACGTTTAACAATTTCTATCAATATCATTCCCTGCCTTTCCCAACTCCAACTCCCATCCTAGACTAACATAATAAGTAATAATAAATAGCTATGCATTTTCATTCTTCCAGACTAATTAAGGTAACTTACACTTCTACGCCCCCGTTCAGAGACATTATTTACCTCTGGATGGGAAGCATTATTATTTATAATATATATAAGATGGGCTTGTATAGGTAGGGAGAAAAGACTGTGTTTCCTTCCTTGCTTGTCGACAAGAAATTAATATATTCTACATAAGCTTAAAGGGTTTCACAGTAAGAAATGGAAATTCTGTTATTATAGAGACTAGAGATTTTAAAGGGATGTTTGAACATTCCCATAGTTGACTATAGAAATAATTTCAAATTCTTAGGCTACGCCAACTTCAAAACATTCAGAAATGATTGTTTTTAGGATTTTTTAAAAAAACTGTTCCTTTTTCTTTTCAATTTCAAACTTTGTGATGGTATGTCCGTTGTATTTGTTAGCAAATTTTGTTAACTTTTTCTGTATTTAAATACTTCTTTAAAGAAAAAAAGCACCAAGATTTGTGTATAAGATGCCTATACACAAATACAGGCATCTTTCTTTCAGCTTAAGAAAAATTAGGCTAGAAACCGAATTATATGGAATATTATATAAATAAAATCATACTGAATTTAGCATAGCCTGGGTTACATTATGTAAAAATATTCTGGATTTATGGACCATTTTAAATAAGATACGATGTGTTAGCGCCATCTACTGTTAAGTTAGAATAATCACTTCTTGGTGTACATTTGGATTTTTCCCAGTGGCTTATTCCAAATCCAGCATGTTATTGCAACTCTTCTCACTGAGTTAACCACTCTGTATAATACGGGTGTTTTGGGCTATTCAGATGATGTCCTGTCTATGTTCAGGGTTGGACAGTTTTTGTAGATCTTGTTTCATAATTCTTGTCTAAATAGCAATGGCAAATTTCCTACAATTTTCTTGATAGTTCAGCATTGTAAAATAAAGCTAGCTGATCATGCTAGCTTTCCATATAGTGTCCTTGTTTGAAAACTTGCTATTTGACCATTGTTGTAAAGACTGGTGGATTAAAATTGGGATTTAAATTGAATATACAGTTTATAGCTGAAAGACTATATCTCAGTGTTGCTTATTAATTAATTGAATGTCTAAATCTGCATAGCACAGTGTTGAATGTATTGGTAATTTAATGGAAAACCTGTGTTTTCTTAATGGAAAGGATATTGCAAAAGTAGTTTCATATAATGTACTGATTAGGAACATAAGCTTTAAAGTTAGACTCCCTGAGTTTAAATGCTGGCTTTACCACTTGTTGCATTTGTGATCTTGAGGCCACCAACCTTAACATCTCTGAGCCTCAGTTTTCTCATCTGAAAATGAGAGTAATGATAATAATACCTGCCTCTTGAGATTATAGTGAAGCATGACGAAAATTATTTCTGAAGTACTGAGCATAAAGTATGGCACATTAATAAGCACATCAACGTATGTAAATTCAAAGTAAATAGAATGCTTCAATAAATATATTTTTATCTTGATAACTAATAAGTTTTTGACAATGAAATAATGAAATAATGCTTGACATAAAATATGTAGCTTAAGAATATCATGTTCAAGATGTTTACTGTTTGTTTCTGTGTGGTAGAGTGGAAAGAACAAAGTTGGGTCTTCAGTCTTGGCTCTGTCAGTTACTACTAGTGTAACTTGCAGTGAATTATTTAACCTCTCTAAAGCTCAGTTTCTTCATCTGAAAATGAGTTGAGGATTAAATTCTATAAGATATATATAAAGTCATCATTCTTGGCACTTAGTAGACTAACTGCATAAATGTTAATTCTCTCATTTGAGAACATACTACAAATTTACTAACATATATATATTTCTATAGTTTTGCTTTATATTACTCATGCTAAAATTAAAAGATATATATTTTTTCTTTTTTCTTTTTTTAAAGCAATTGTACCTCAAAAATTAAAAGATATTAAGTACCCTTTGTATTAAAAAAACTGCTAGAGTTCCAGAAGATACAACAAAATTGTGACACCCTCAAGGAGTATAATTGAGATGAGATATAAACATGTGAAAAATTTTTTTAAACTTTAATAATGGTTCAAGCACTAATATTTGTATGTGATTGCTAATTAAATTATACAGAAATGTTTTTGGGGAGTTCAAAGGAGGAATGCTTTTCATACTGGACCCAGATACTATACCCCTCTCTGACCTTATTATTATTGTTATAATTTTTTTTGGCAGTATGGCCTATTTGGCATTCTAGGTCATAAAGAAGTTAAAATCCACTCATGGATTATTAGTAATATTTGTTGATTTCATGTTATCTACCAGTGTCGTGGACCAAGGCTGTGGATTCATCCAGCCTTCAAGGTAGGCAGAGTAGGGTGGGGTTTGGTGGTAAATAATCAGCACTGGGTATAGTTCCTGAGCACAGTACATGCTCATAAATAATTGAATGAATGAACGGAAGTGTCTGCATCATGGTTGTTACACCTGCAAGCTAGTGTCCTTATCGCACACTAATTTAAATTTCTTTGTAGAATTATAAATAGCTAATTCCCTCTTGTGTCCTCTGGGACTTTGCTTCATCAGGATACATCATCTCTTATTATTAATATCTTTAATCTTTTCCACTTTTTTGACAACTCGTGTGAACCGGTAACTCCCCAACCCCTTATGAGTCCTGTGTTCCTCATTACTCAGTCATCTCTCCTGCTGTGGTGTGGCTACTCCCTCTTACCACCCTACAACCCAAGCTTTTTCTCCAGATATCTCTAACGATTTCCTAACTGCTAAGTCTCAAGTTGGAGAAACACTTTCCTTTCCATATGTCATTTGATCTTGTAGCCCTGCCCACTGAACTACTCCTCTGTGGGAGTTCCAGAGCTGTCTCTGAGTGTCCTCAGTTTCACTGTGAACATACCTACTTGGAGTCTCCTCCAAGCTGGACCCCTCATTTATCCCTCTTTTCATACATTTTGCCCCTCTAGTGTTCTGTCACAGGTAATAGTACCACGATGTATTCTGTACCTTAAGCCCAAACCTCAAATTGTCCTCAACTCTATTTCTTTATTCTCAACAGCTGGTTGTGGGATCACTACTGAATTAATCTTTCGTTTGTGAGAGAATTCACTCCATTATACTTCTTTGATTAATGTCTATTTGTTTCATTAGAGTTTTTGTGTCTCAAGCACTTACCACAATTTTTATATAGTATTAAGTGTTCAAGAAATACTTTATATGTAATGAATTTATCAGCAATCACTAATTCCTAAGGAATTAATAGCCTTACTCTATTGTCTTAAAAAATGCCAAAGCACTATAAAAAATAGGTTTTCCAATCTTAATTTTTAAAAATGTTAATGAATGTTGATTAATGTTAAAGTGAAATACTTTAAGATCTCTTTCTTTTATAGTTGCTCAGTTTAAAGGAAAGTTTTTTATATGCTATCAATACATTTTAAAATTTATGTACTTCTTATACCTTCCATTTTTAAAAAATGACTTATTAGTCTTATGCTACCAGTCTCATTTTTCTTATTTGATATTTCTTGGTATTTTTTTATTGAATGCTCTCAAATGGTGAGAGCATTTTCATGTTTATTAAATGTGAAACTATATATTTGACATAAGAGATATATTCAGATAATCAAAGCTGAAACTTTCAAATATCTAGCTTTACCCTTCTGAGAAGATGATGGATTAATGATGACTCAGGTTAAGCATGGGGGTGATAAGTTGTCTTGTACAATGGCTGCCACTTGTTTTTTGTCTTACTAGGTTAAAAGCTATCCCTTTTTGTGACTGTTAGTGTGTGTGGCTGGTAACAGCTTGCCATTTTTGTTTGGTTGCTTTTATTCTCGGGAGGCCCAGGAAGCCAAATAATCAAATTTTAAAGATTATATGATAAACAAGAGTCAATAATTCTCAAACAACAGGAGCAGAGTATATTGATTTGGTACAGTGGCTTTATAAGAGCTTTTCAACTGTTCAGAGGTTGGTCTTCATTCTGAGTTTCTAGACTGTGTACTGAAGGTTAGGGTTGCTGATTCTAGATACATATTAATAGATGAATTTCCCATTCATTTGTGGTTCATCCAATTCTGATGTTTTCTGGAATCAGTCTGTCTTCTGTAGTTTATTTCATTGCATTTGGTCATAGAACCATCTGGGGCCACTAAGACGGTTTAGTTATTTTATCATTCAGTAATATTCAGAGACCTTTAATCTTTGGTAGAGAACATTACTGGAAATCTACACATGCATGCACACATAAAGAACCTAACTAAAAATCTGCACACACACCGTATGTGTGTGTTTGTTTATATTCACACACAGCATATATTCATTAATCTTATTCTTGTTAGTTAGCTGCCAGCATCGCTGCCTAGGACTGTTTTTATAAAGAGTATTAGTGTCTGTGTGTGCATACTGGGCCGTCTTGCTGGGCGGTGTGCATAGTAGGAAAGACTAGATACTGTGGTAGAATGTGGGAAACAAGCTAAGCATGAGTTTTCCATAAACATTTGGATGTTGGCTTATGTTTCGAATGTGTTGCAAATTTACTATCATGGGCTTATTTTAAATATATAAAGAATTACTATGCATGAAAAATGTGAAAAAAATTCCCATACTCCATTTTTTTTTTCAAATTTTGAGCTTCACATTTATTTAATTCTTTGTAGAGGCAATAAAGCATGTATACTCTGGCATCAGGCTGCCGGGTTCCAAGCCTGACTCAGAAAATTATGTACTTATGCCCATGGACTTGGGCAGGTTATCTAGTCTTCTGTGTCTCAGTTTTCCTGCCTATAAAATGGTAAAATAGAGTTATTGTGAGGATTATATGAGATAGCATATTAATATGTATAAAGTACTTAGAAAAGTGTGTGGAGTTCAATATTGGTAATATTATTCTATATCTATTACGTTTATTGTGGGAAACATCTGAAATATAAGTAAATTTTAATATTTCTTCAAATTTAAGACTTCCACAATTTCCTGACATCTCCAAGAGAATGTTGTGATCTATTAATAACTGTTTAAGCGATTTAAAAATAGTTCAGGTTTTAAGTTCCGTCCTAGTTTTCCCGAGGAATCTGGTGAAATTATTTTACCTTTTCCATAAGGACTTTATTTTAAAATAGGAATAATATTAATACTTCTGTATTCTTCATGGTCTCCTCTTTTCTCTCCTTCAAACACCTCTGACTTCCAGGCACTGTGTTAGGAGTGAAAACAGTGAAACACACGTGTTCCTTGCCCCCTATACCTTGAGTGTAATAGGGGAGTCAAAGTGTCTTACTTTTAATCATGTAGGTGATTAAGTTACACTAAGGAATGGCATTTAGCTCTATGAGTGCATTTGACAGGGAGACTTCCCCTGGTCTCATGCATTCATGAAAAGCATTCATGAAAGGCTCACTTCAGGAAGGAACTTCAGTTGAGATTCAAAGAATGATCTAAGTTACTAACTAGAAAAGAAGTGGACACGGCAAGGAATGCATTTCAGGAAAAGAAAGACTTTTGGCTTTGTTGATCTTCTAATACATGTTTCTTTTCAATTAATAGTTTTTACTGTTGTCTTTATTATCTCCTTTCTTGAAGTTTTTTGAGTTTATTTTGCTTGTCCTCCCCCCACCCCAATTTTCTTGGTAAATCCTTATTCCACTAATCTTTAGTCTTTAATATTCAAGACTATACATTTGTCCTGTGTTACTTTAGTTGCATCCTCCAAGTTTTTATATATACTATATTTGTTGTTCATTTCATTCTTATAATTTAAAAAAATCTCCCACTTCTGTGATGTTGGCCCCTTTTCATATTTTTCTATTACAAATTTTCTTTAATTTTGTAAAGTTTAATCTATTTTTTTAAAAGATTCAACTTATATATGTATGTAGTAATTATATACATTTTCCATCTAGCAGTTTATGCCGTGCTGCTTTATTTGTGTCAGTATCTTTCATTTTCTCTTGGTTGATTTGATCATTCTCTTTCTACTGCTGGAGTAGCACTGCAGACTGTTTAAGAGAAAAACAAATGAAGAATTGTGTATTTCTCTGTTTCCCACCCCATACTCAGCTCTGCTCCAGTACATTGTATATTTACAAGGCTGGGGTAGAATATCTTGGACACAAATTGCAGGAAGTACAGTGAGGCCTCCTGGGAATAGAAAAGCTGTCGACATCTGGTTTCTCCATTTCTCTCTGAGACTTCATACCTGCTTGCTTGCTTTGGCTTGGCTTTGCCTGTCTGCTTAATTTTCTTTCCTTCCCTCTCACTCCCTTCTTCCTCTTTTCCTTCCTCCTTACCCCCCCTCCACTCCTTTCCTCTTTCCTCCTTCCTCTAGTCCTATCACCATCCCTTCCTTCATCCTCCCATTCCTTCCTTCCTTCTTCCTTCCATTCATGAATCCTTATTGCCCCCCCCCCACCCGAATACAAACGTGTTTCGAAAGTTGGGAAAACCCCCGCCAGATCCTCCTGATTTTTGGATCAAGGAGAAATGATCGATAGAGTCTGTGCAATATTAGCTTGTTACACTCTTAAGAAAACGTAAAGAAAATCTCCTATGCCTTTTTAAATCTTTGAAGCATAACACAACGCTGTATTCATAGTACTTTTGCTCTCCTTGAAGCCATGAGCCGTCGTAAATAAATTGGATCACTGCCCCTTTAAATAGAAACTGCCCGGAGGACCCACGGAACTGCTCCCCGAAGCACGTGTTGGTCCCCAGGAGTGTCGGTTGGGCCCGGGTGGGAAGAGAGGTCCGAGAAAGCCGCCTCTGTGTCTGTCTGTAACATGAAACTTTCCCTGTAGTCTAGTGAAAAGCCTGCTGTGAGTACTTAACTGTCATTCAATGATTGTGGAAGGAATTGTCCCTCCGTTGTGCTAAGCCCTGCTTATTAACCTTTGAAGACAGTTTTTTTCCTTCGAATTACCTGTTTTGGAGGGTGAAATTAGGTTCGGTTCAGCCATTTTTTTTCTTCTTTATTCCGTTTTTCCTAGTTGGAAAACTTTAAAAGCTATTTAAAAAATTACTTTGAGGATTTTTTTGGAGATCACAATGGTAGGAATTTTTCCCTTCCATTGTTAACTAAGATGAAATTGTATAAAGCCCCTTTTTAGTTTTAAGATCTTTAAAAATTTAGTGGCATAACAGTGTTAGCTTTTTAATTTGTTTGATTCCTTAGTTGAAGCCATTATTAATATTGTGAATGACTTAGAGTTTTTTATTGAGCCTTTCTATCAAAAATATTAGCTTATTTATGCTTGAAAGATGCTGTTAGCTGTACTTTAGTATGTCTTAGAAATAGAGGTCCTTAAATTTGTATGTAAAGCGTCAGTTTCGTATTTCTTTTGAAATGTTATGAATTTTTGTGAAGGCTTAATGGAGCTAGCTAATTCTAGCTTAATAATTTAAAAATATATACATATGTACTAGAGTATATATATGCAGTTTCTGCAACAGTAATGAGTGCTGGCAGAAGTACTGATGCAGTTGTATAGTTCTAAATAAATTTAAAATACTTAAGAGTATAATTGGCATATGAATTTTAAAAAGCATTAATCAGTTTGAATAAAAGATATACTTTAGGTCTGAAATTACAAATGAGAAATTTTCTGCTTTAGTATAAATGGGAATTCTTGAACCTTAAAGGAGCAGTAACTTTTTTGCCAAAATTTAACCTTTGCTTATGACGGCAAAATTTTCAAATTGTTCTTAGTGAAAAACTAACAAGTCTATTATTTAAAAAATGTTAATGTCTTTTTGATTGGTGGGTTTTTGAAATGTTTGTAAACTGTTTAATAAAATCACACAATTTTAGAATAAGAAAGGAACTAAAAGATTATTTAATATTTGATTACTAATGGTCACATGATATTTGTTTTTATAACAATATATTAATACATGAAGATGGAAAGATTGTTTTTTAAGAGATCATTGAAATAACTCTTAGTTGTTGATCTTAATAGACAACCATGAGTTTAGAGTAATTTTTTTTAGATCTAGTCTGATGATTTTTAAAAAGACATTTTTGTTAAACCTACCAGAACTTATGATTCACAAATAAGTATCAAACTGAAATTAGCTGAAAATATTTTAGATATATAGATTAAATTTCATCTAAATTGTAGCCCTAACTAATCTTATTTGCACAGCTATTTTGTAATACAACTTGCCTCTCTGATGGTTGGTTTTAGAAATAACTTAAAATAGTTGATTGTTGAATAACACAGGTTTGAACTGCATGGGTCCACTTATATGTGAATTTTTTTCAATTAGACTTAGATAAAATATACCGTATTCTTGGGATGTGATTTTGCATTTGGAGGATCAATTTTTGTATACTCAGATTCTTCAGGGTGGACTGAGGGACTTGAATATGAGCAGATTTTGGTATACTTTGGGGATCCTGGAATCATTCTCCATTGTATACTGAGGGATGACTATACTTATAGGTACTTTTACACATATTGTCTCATTTGGATCCTTGGAATAACTTGTGAGGTAGGTAAGGCAAATATTTTTATCCTTATTATACAAGTATAGAAATTGTAGCGAAAAGATTGTTACTTGTAGAATCACAGCTGGTCAGTCAAACTAGGTCTCAGTCTTTTAACTCCTGATTTTGTATTTCATGTATATATATAGTACATATAAAGTATGTTGAATAAATATTTGTCAAATGAATTAACATGAATAATTTTTTCATCATAAAAGCAATACACAGTCCCCAATTTATGATGATCTCACATACAATGGTTCAACTTAGAATTTTTCCACTTTATAATGCTGCAAAAGCAGTATGCATTTAGTGGAAACCATACTTGGAGTATCCATTACAACATTTAGTATTCAATAAATTACATGAGATATTCAACGTTTTATTATAAAGTAGGCTTTGTGTTAGATGATTTTGGCTAACTGTAGGTTAATGTATGTATTCTGAGCATGTTTAATGTAGGCTAGGCTAAGGTATGATGTTTGGGAGCTTAGGTTTATTAAATGCATTTTCAACTTTTGATGTTTTCAATCTGCAATGGGTTTGTCAGGACATAACCCTATTGTAAGTTGAAGACTGTCTGTATGCTCATTAACGATTTAATTAGATATTTCTTTAATGAAAAATTTGGAAGATACAAGAAATTAAAAGGGAAAAGTCTACAAATCTATCTACCAAGGGCATTGGATAAAGGATAAAAAAATTATATATATCAGATATGTGTGATTGTAATATATAAATGTTTTATGTCTATATGTATCTTTAAAATATATAATCATAGCATATAATATATGTATGTATGAATAAGTATATATGTATACATGTGTGTTTTTAACTAAGTGAAGAAACTTTTCTAGAAGAGTTTATGTCTAATTGCAGGGACATATAGGGCGAAACCTAAGAAAAGCTGTTTATTTTATCAAGAAAGTTGAAAAGGGGAATGAAGTAACTTTAGAAGGAGCTGGATGGTGCTGTCAAAACAGATGCTTAATTAAAACAACATAAGGGGCCCTGGTGCGGTGGCTCACACCTGTAATCCTAGCACTCTGGGAGGCCGAGGCAGGAGGATTGCTCAAGGTCAGGAGTTCGAAACCAGCCTGAGCAAGAGTGAGACCCCGTCTCTACTAAAAAATAGAAAGAAATTAATTGGCCAACTAACAAAATATAGAAAAAGTTAGCCAGGCATGGTGGCGCATGCCTGTAGGCCCAGCTGCTCTGGAGGCTGAGGCAGAAGGATCGCTTGAGCCCAGGAGTTTGAGGTTGCTGTGAGCTAGGCTTACGCCATGGAACTCTAGCACGGGCAACAGAGTGAGCCTCTATCTCAAAAAAAAAAAAACAAACAAAAAAACCATATAAGGAAATCAACTTGCAAATCTTTGTTTCTTGAATTTTCTTTAATCATATTTTTCTGAGTTTATTCATTTACAGGAATTTGCAGGTAATACTGATGTCTTTATTTCTCCTGTAGCCATTTAGTAGATTATTTGGACATTCTAATTTACAAATTTACAGAAAAGATAAAAGATTGTGGAAAAAAATTACTTGTGTAATCATTATCCCTGATAAATCTTGTGTTTTGTACTTTTTTCTATTAATGTCAATCTCGAGTCTTTGTAGTATAAGACTTTATGCTATAAAAATAAATACTTAGCAGAGTTGTGCAATTAGAAGTGGAGCTTATTTGGAGAATGATTTAGGGGGATAGGTGTGGACAAGAAAAAGATATCTCAAAACAAAATTAGCTGCCTGCCTTCCCAATTCCATTACACTCTGCATACTTGTCTTGAAATATTTATCATTATACTGTCTCTTTGTTTCTCCCCTACTAAAGTTTTGAGGGTAAGGACTATGCCTTTTCATGTTTCTGTTCTTAGGACCTGGTACACATAGCAGGTACTCAAATACTTGTTGAGTGGATGAATGGGTGAGAGGGGAGAGAGAAATCAGATATGCCATTGGTTATGAGTATCTGAGGGATTAATACCAGTATGCAAGGTAAAAACTGTTGGCTCATATGAAAAAAGAGAAGGAACAGTTCTGGGCTTGTGAGATAAAAGAGATGACCAGGGTTTGTTAAATAGAAGAAGTAAATTCAAATGATGCTGTAGAAAAGAAAAATGCAGCAGTCTTTTTTTTACTATCTCCTAAAAGTTTTGTAGCACAAAAAGAAACAAAAAGGAAACTCTTGAGTCATCATTAACAGAAAGACAAAAAATTTTAGCCAAAAGATTGAATTAATTGTCTTTTCAGAAACATTTTAAACCGATATTCCATTTTTACCTATATAAATATCCTATTTGATCTGGTAGTTAAGACCATTGAAACTGGAAGCAGACAGGCTCTGTCACTTAGGCAGGTCTGTGACCTCTAAGCCTTAATGACCTTGTTGGTAAGATGGGAATAATAATGTACCTCCTCCACAAGGTTGACATGAGGATTATTAAATAAGATAGATTGGGTACAATGCATAGCATAGATTTATAGGAAGCTCTTGGTAAATGTTATCTATTACATTGAGCCATTTCAACCATTTTGACCTACATAAATAGAAGTTTAATATGGTTTAGCCTGATATTATCATCATATTTTTCTGTACAGTAGTCCTTCCTTTTCCTTAGGGTAAGTTCTAAGATCCCCAGTGTATAACTGAAACTGGATAGTATTGAACTCTGTATATGCTGTGTTTTTTCCTATACATACATACCTATGCTAAAAGTTTAATTTATAAATTGGGCGCAGTAAGAGATTAACAATAATAATAAAACAGAACAATTATAGCAATATGTCAATATCACTACTCTTGCGCTTTGAGGCTATTCTTAAGTAAAATAAGGGTTACTTGAATGCAAACACTGTGATATCCTGGTAGTTGATCTGCTAACCAGGATGGCTACTGAGTAACTAATGGGCAGGTAGTGAATACAGTGTGGATCCTCCAGACAAAGGGAGGATTCTAGCGCACAATTATAAATTCATAAATTTTTTATTTCTGGAATTTTCCATTTAATATTTTTGGACTGTGGATAACTGTGAAACCATGGAAAGCAAAACCACTGATAAGGGGAGACTAGTGTAATTGGTAGTTTATATTTTCACAGGATAAACTTCTAGTCTTTTATATGTCAAAAGAGACTTAGCTATCATTGAATACTTTTCTAAAAGTAATTATTATAGATGGTGTTCTGAAAATGTCAGTGGTCCCATACTTATATCCACCATTTTAGAATTAATTTCTTTTATGTCAATATGATGTTAAGAAACTTAATAATTCTTTAGGTTCATTAGAGAGTCTGAACAATCTAAGAATTATAAAATTTGTTTAGTAAAGATACTACAGAAATTTACCACTAACTTAAGTTTATTTCTACTTATAGTTTAAAATTGATCAAGCAATGCTATCTAGAGGGTAGTAAAAGCTTTGCAGTTCTATCTATATAACATGGTGGTTATTTAACTGTTAGAAAGGAACGCATGATGACAAGAGTTTATTGAGAGTTCCACGTGCTGCACAATTGCATTCCTACATCTTATGTCTGAAGAGACTTTAGCTTTGACCTCAGAAATAATTTTATTAAGCCAAACATTGACAATTTAATAAATTTTAGTGAATTTCAGTGAATATCAATGTCAGTTTTTAATATTTTAAATAACTATGTTATCTTGATTAATATTTTTCCAAACAAGCACATTTAAAAAAATCAGACAATTCATTAAGTGTGAAGTGAAGTACTTTTGAATAGGTACCACAAGGTGGCAGGATTGTACTTTTGTAGATTCTTTTTGCTTTGATGTACCCGCAAACGCTTGGTTATCTAAAATCTTAAGTTTTCCATGTGGTTAACTGTTAAGCATTTCATATGCCAGAACTTTTAAACTTTAACTTTTCTGATGGAAAACTTTCTAAACTATAATCCATGCTTTCCTGGTTTCTTAATCAGTAGAATATAACTTCTGCTTGACTCTTATCAATGAGCCATTTGAATACCAGCTATTGAATGTGATTAAAGATGAAGTGGTAGATAATGGTGGAGTGAAGGGAATCAGGACTGGTCTCAGCAGAGACTCTGGACCTTTCCTCTTAAAAGCTCTGTCTGTTGTCAATCTGCTTTTTGCTTATTTGCATTTTTTTTCTTATTAAAAGTGAAGTAAATCATGTCAAATGCAAGGCTCTGGTGCGGCTGCTTTCAGCAAAATTAAATAGCAAATGTAGGCAGACACTGCCTTCTCTCAGGGGGTTTTGTGACAGGGTGTTTAAGGAAGGAAAATAACTATGAGGCCTTAAAGTTTCTTCATCAAAGGCCACTCTGGTAAAGGAGGTACCAGATCATGAGGAATAGGATTCTGTAGTTATGAGGGATAGTAGGAACTAGTCTAATTACTTGTGAAGCAATTTTAAGAAATCTTTCCTATAAAAATATTTTAGACTCTGAGTTGTACGTAATTTTTATGAATGTGACAATATTGATTATAAAGGATATGGCCACGTATGAATCTATTTCCCTGCTGAATCTGTTTACCTGTTCTGGTAGTTGGAGAGGTGTTCCAAGGTAGTTTGCAGCTTTATTGGTGATACAACAAACATTGGGTAAAGTCTTCAGTGTCTTAGACTTCTTGGTTGGTTCATTTGTAAGTGCTGTTTTTGCCAGAGCCATTGTGTTAGTCTGTTGTGAAAGATTGCAGGATTGGACTTCAAAGAAGTTTTCTCTTTGTTTCCTTCATTCATTATTTGCTTATTCCAATCTTTTAAAAGATATCATATATAGAATTCATTGGATCAAATTTCAGAGTGAATCAATTTAACCTCACATAAGCACTAAAAAAGCACTACATGAACTCTACTGGTTAAATGGAGAGGAAGAGAACATTCCTGTGTTTCTCTGGCTCACTGAAATGTTCATCTACCTGTCTGCCACTTTTTTACTCCTGGATGTTGCGTGATAGCTACATAAATCATCAACTTACAGAGGGGTTTTTTTTTCCCTTCATCTTTCATTCAGCCTTCCTGTGGTAATGCAGAGCTTTTGTAAGAGCTCCAGAGAAGCCATGGGTAGTAACTGATAAATTAGCTCCTCCTGAAATGGATGTTAGAGCATAGACACTTGATCCTTTCTTCTCAGTTCTCCTGAGAAAAGTAAAAAAAGTAGTATGACTTTTTTTTAACCTCACAATAGATGAGTAAGTGGAACTTTCATGACTAAAATATATAGATAAGTTTCCCTAGCTTGTACTTGTAGGATGTATACATTTTCCTTCTGGCAAAGGAACTGTATGTATGTTTTTAGGTAAAAATAATCCTATTCAAGATTGACAAACCGATTTAGTGAATCATATAAGATTAATGCTCTAAGACATAGCCTAAATGCTCCCTGTTGCTTTGGGACAGAATTTTTGTGTAGTTGTACCCTCTAAAACTAAATTGATTCTTAACTTTGAGATTACCAGAAAGATCAAATGCAAGAGCTAAGCTAGTGTTAAGAACATCCTCCTACATGTTCTGCCAGAAATTAAGAACTATTAGCAAAAGCAGCTTATTTGTAGTATGAAATTTGAACATTTAACTCCAACATAGCTAGAGTCTTCTTAAAAGAATTTAGAAAATTAGCCTACAATTTAAATATTTTCTCGTTTTAAATGTGGCTTAAGATATATTTAAATCTTTTTTGTATGAAGGAATTTTGGATTAAAAATGCATTGTAATTGAATTTATTTAAAAAGTTGGAGATGTGTAGGGAGCAGTTGAAGACCTTGAATGCCAGGCTAAAGATTGGGGGGTTAGCCTGTAGGTAGCCTATAATCATTAATGGACTTGTAATTGCATGGGTGACAGGCAAGAAATGTTCTAAGAAAATTAGCCTGGAAGCAGGATGGATTTGCTTGGATCCAGCTGGATAGAGACTGGAGCCAGACTGACCAGTTGGGATGATGTGGTTATCAATAATCTGGAAGTTTTATGATACGAATCTGGTTTAGGGTAGTGGCAGTGGGAATAGAGAAAGAATTTAAAGGCATTTACAATATTATTAGGGCAGAAGTGATAAGACATAGCAACTTACTAAATGAGGTTAAGAAAACAATATGTTATATAAAATTTCTACGTTTGTCAAAAACAGAAATCTTAGACAACCAAGCGCATCTTCTACAGGAAAACGTTTTATATGCATTTAGTATGTTGTAAATTCTTCATAATAAGAGATAATGCTACTTGATTTAAAGCTCAATAATGGAAGACACTGTTGATTTTGAGTCTGATTTCTTAGAATGACGTGGCTAAAGTGACTTTGAGAGATAACGTCGTGTAGTGGTTCACAAATACTAGATGCATACTAGCTGCCTCAAAATCACGTGGTTTGCCATGGGTGGAGAGTATCTTAAATAATGCAGAATGTCGTGGTCAAGAGCACAGACTCTGTAGGTCTACAAGTGTGAAACCTGTATCCATCCACCATGAGCAGGTTACTTAACTTTTCTGTGTCCCTGTTGACTGTTATGATTGTCACAGAAACGAAATAAGCTGATACATACAAAGTGCTTAGAAAATGGCCTGGCACATTGTAAATGCTAAATAAATGGTAATGGCTACTGTTGTTAATTTATTATTTCCTAGTTCTGGAGATTTTAATTCATAGGTTTGACATTGGGCTCAGGAATCTGTATTTTAAAAGTGTCCCCTCTTGGGACTCTAATTGCCAAGTTTGAAAAATTTTGTTGCCACCCATTTTGCTACCTCCATATATTAATAATAGGAGTGTATTTAAACCACGCTACACATTTTTATCCTTTGACATTACAAAGATGACCATGTTTTTAAATGGTATGTGCTATTGTTTGAATGTGCTAAGTCACATTGACTAGCTTACCTAAATCCCTCTGGCCCTACCTCTAAGCTTCCACCTCCCTCCACCTTTTCCTACCTTCTTTTCTCCCTAGTGGATTGTGCCAGCCTTACATGCTGCCTCATCCAGAAGCCTAGATCAGTGCTCCTTGGGTCTTGGCCCTCACACTGCAGCTCTGCTTATTTCCAGCCCTACCTGAGTCCTTAGAAATATCCTTGTAAACTTTGTTGGGAAAAATGAATATACAGTCTTATTTACTAATTAATATTGCAAAGCTTTTTTATGCATAAATAGTATCAGGTATGGGTTTTGTTGTTGTTTAAAAAAAAAAAATTCTTCCTAAGACCTATTCTCCAATCCTCTGATTGCTACTGGAGCCCTGCTCTGGTCTAGTGGTTTATAGCTCTGGCTTCACATTGAAATCACCAGGGGAACAGACCCACACAAGAATGATTAAATCAGAATCTCTGAGGGATGGATCCTGAGCATCTATATTTTTGAAAAGCTTCCTACTTGATTTTGAAGTTTAGCCAAGGTTGATAACCAATGACTTAGTCTCACCATTGTCATACTTCCCTTCCCTGCATTCAGTCCTATTAGACTAAACGTTTCAGCCATCTGAATTGAATATAACTTTCTTAGTCTGGCAAGGTCTTTGGGGTACATAAAGAGAAAGCTTAATTAAGCCTGCGTTTTTTTCCTGGAAGACTCCTTGTACTCGTGTCTCTGTGCTTTAAACCTTCATGCGTGCTATTTCCATATTAGGTCAAGGTCCTCTGTTACATGCTGTCCTAGTACTGTGAAAGTTTTCCTTAATAGTGCAGGCGTGTCTTCTATACCTTGATATACATGTTCCTAAAAACCTCTTTCCACAAAATTGTGTGTTAAAAATAGGGCAGGTTATGATGAAAACAAAGAGAGGGTCAACCACTCAAAACTTAGCCTTGTAACCAGAGTACTGAGAAAACAACAAGTTGATACCAGCTTAGTATCGATGCAAGCTCTGCTGGTAGATATAAAAAATACACAAAAAATAGTGAAATGGCAGCAACATTTTAATTAGAGCAGAGGTGGCATGTGCTGAGATAACGCAGAAGGAAGTGGAGCTCTAAGCCAGAGGGGCTGCAGTGAGGTTGGGTACAGGTGGCAGTGTAAACTGGCATAAGCTGAAAGCAGCACAGTGCTGGTAGGGACTCCTGGGGAAGTGCTTGCTTTTAAGTTCTGTGAAATACAAGTGAAAGGACTCCTGCTGCTGCTGTAGCAGCAGGGCCTAGAGTTGTTTCCTTTCTTGTTAAAGGCTGTAATTCACTGACTGTACTGGCTGCTTTTGTGAATACAACTTTTGTGTTACACTGGCATCATTTTCCCATTTACTAATTAATTAATTTGCCTTCTGGAAGGAATTAATTGGCCTTCCAGAAACATGTGTTGTAGCAAAAAAAGACTGTACCTCATTCTTTGTAATCCTGAACTAATTTGAGGCATTACTTGATTAAGGTCTCTTTCCCACTAGACTGTAAGCTCCATAAGGTCAGGGATAGTGGCTCTTCTGACTTGCCATCCTAGCAGGCATTTATTCGATGAATGAATGACTTCGGTAAATTTCTCTAAAGAAGGTAGTGGGAGTCATACGAATTAAATATGCTTTTTAAAAATGGAACAATGAAAGTGTCATAACCTTATAGAAAGTTTAGAAAGTAGTGCAAGAAATCACTCCCAATCTTCTATTACAGTCAGATTTGAATGCTATTATTGTGTTTGCATGTGCTTTTGAAATACATGTTTTATTAGTTCTCTATTGCTGTGTAACAAATCACCTAAAATTTAGCAGCTTGGAACAATAAGCATATATTATTATATCTTAGTTTCTGAGAGTCAGGAAGTTGGCAGTGGCTTAGATAGATGGTTCTGGCTCAGGGTCTCTCAGGGGGTTACAGTCATCTGAAGATTGACACTGGCGCTGGAGGTTCTGCTTCCAGGATGACTTATTCATAGGCTGGCAGTTTGATGCTGGCTGTTGGCAGGAAGCCCCTTAGTTCCCAGCAATGTGGAACTCTGCACAGGGCTGCATGAGGGCTTTATGCCTGGATATGAAAATATAAGCTAGGTATAAACATGTGAAATAACTCAACCATGGGCATGGAAAACAGTATGGGAAATGACTGAGGTATTTTTACTTCTATGACTTGATCTTTCTATTCTAGCCTTCCTTGATAATTACTATAATTGGATTGCAGGTAAGAATTCTTTTAAACTTTTTCTTCTTTATTATATCTTAAGAGCAAATGGATATTAATTTGCAAATATTTTTTCATTAAATCCCCAAATGCTACACATTTAAGGATTTAGACAATTTAAAAAGGCTATCTTGAAAGAAAGAGCTACTCTGTTTATGCAAACCTCTTTAAGAAATTTAACAGTTAATCTGATTTTATTTGCACTGATGCATCTGAATTTCAGTGCATAGTGTTTAACATATGGGCTGTTTAGCCACCTTAACTTCTAATTCAGAGTCAAGGATATAACCAGTCATTGAACTACTGCATTTTTAGCTACAGCTGCTGCTTCTATAATTCTGGATAGATGGGAGAGTAATACAAGTATGTGAGAAGTTTGTGAATTTGTCAAACAAGTCCAGTTTGATGTATAGCTGTTAGGTCACTACCACACTTTAAAGAAATTTCCATGGACTTTTTACTGAAAAGCTGTAATTGTAAGGAAATCTGTGTAGTTTTTTAATCCATTTATTACCTTTTTCCCTGTGCTTACTTAAACACAGATCATGATGTCTTTTTTTTTTCCTTGTCAAGTGAAATTGACCCCTTTGATCAAACACGTGAGAAATTCACAGGCAGTATTTTCTTATATGATCAACTTTAGTTTTATTTCAGAATTAGGATTAGTGGAGGGGAAGAGCTAAAAAATCATTAAGTGATCTCTTTCATTGAAGAGTGGGGCATGATTTAAAATTGTTTAAGTTTTTCAAGCTCTTAAGTATAACATGCATCTAAAATCATGTTAAATACTATATCTTATCTTGTACTCTACTTTTCACAGATAAGTAAATAGGTTTTAAAAACTTCCAGACACATTCACCATCGTAATGGATCTGACATCTTATGTTTGTTTCTTTCCTTGTCCTTTTTTCTCTTCTACTCTAGTTTTATAACTTTGTGAGTTTTTTTGTGTCCTTTTGGGGTTCCTTCTAAATTTTTTATATGCTCTCTTTGATGTAGAAATAAAGCCATATCACATACTTTAAGTGCCCAGCTAAATACCATAAGTAGAGTGACCTCTAACATCTTGTATCTCATAATAATGGACTTTTGAATTTTATTTATATATCTTGGTATTATATAAAATTTGTTTGTATTTAGATTTTTGTGCTGTACTTGTGCTTATCACAATTTGCAGGCTTATAAATGATTTATTAGAGACCATCCATCTAACTAAAAGTATTGTGGGCCAGAATAGATCTTGAATATTTGCTGTAAAATGATCACAAGGACTCACAAGGCTTGTTAGAAATACATCATTGCTACTTTCTGCTCTTCTTTTTCCATAAAAGAGATTAAATGAGGCCATTGTGAAATAGAGTTTACAGAACCATTTATTCTTTTGCCCAGTACCTTTCTGATTTGTTTGTTTGTGAAATAGGTGTTTGATGTTACATAACCTGAACAAAACAAGGTGCTTAGTTAAGTGACAGTAGCAGTTTGTTATTCTGCTGAAATAACATTTATATATATGTGTGAGGGTAATCCCAGAGTCACCAATTTGAATTACTGTCTAATGGTTTCTGTATAATATATATTCTTATTTATTATAGTGATAGACTCATTTGAAATGATCAAATTTCGATTACCTGGTTTCTTTTAAAATCATTTCTTTCCTGCCTCCCACCAGCAGAAACCCTTTAATGAAATTTATTCCTGTCCTCTGCTTTTGTCATCCTCCTAGTCAGCCTTCATACCGTGTCTAGAATTGCCTTTCTAAAATACAGAATTGGACAAGCTCTTCCCCTGTAGCAAACCCTTCACTGGGTGCTCCCATTTCCCAGGGGCAGGGCTGGTATTTTTCTGGTTTGCACCAGTTAGGTTGAACTGGCTATTTACAACTAGCATCTGTTCTGATTGGCTGGGGCTCATGTTCTGTGGGGTAAATTTCTGATTCCTGAGCAGTATTTTCCATGTTTTGGGGGGATTAGGAGATCTCTGAGTAAATACTTCTCTGCCTTCATTTCCCATGATTCTATAATTATTTCAGATGTCCCTACTTTTGGGGCACCTTCCACAAAGATGCTTTGACGTCCTGCCTTTGTTTTGGCTAAGCTCTTCTTTTTCCTTGATGTGTTCATTCTCTGATCTAACTAATGATTTTAAGATTATTCTTGAAGATTTAATTTAGGAGAAAATTTCTTTGTGAAACCTTTCCTGACCACCCTCCCCCCTTTCCTTCCTCCTCCTATGCTCCCTTGGCACCTGCCGTGTCTAATATATCACCCTTACTACTTTGCCCCATAATTTTGCTTACAAATCTATCACCTCTTCTGGACTATGGTTCTATCACAATGTTTACCATAGGCAGGCACTAAAGAAATATTTTAAATGTATGGAAAAAACTTAGATTTTCAAGTCAGAAAAACCTGAGTTCAAATTCCAGGTCTGCCACTTAGCAGCAGTATGAAAGTGAACAAATTAATTTTGCATAGTCTCAGTTTACTACTAATCTGTATATGCAATGATATGGGGGGAGTTGAATATCAAACAAGATAATATGTAGTGTGCTTATTACGTTGCCTAGTAGATAGCTGTTCAATAAATGTTCTATTCTCCTAGTTAATTTGGTTTAACAGTTTTGTTTTGCCTTTCTTTCTCTTTAAACTTTAATTTGTAACAAGAAAGCAGTTTTTATCTGAGGTCTCTCCTCTTGTGCTCTGTAATGAGACTAGATGATAAGTTTTATCACTCCTGCTGCTAAGAAAAACCATTATTTACAAATTTCTCATAGCACTTTCTGGATTGAAAGCTTTTTAGAAGAAGGGCTTCTTCACTCTTCAAAAGAAGCCCAGGGACTAGCACAATGCCAGACATAAAATGTTTGTGAAATTAGTATTTTTAATAAATATTTGTGTAATAAATATTTGTAATATGTGTTTTCAAAGTAAATATTTGTGCAATAAATATTTGTCGAAGGGATTTGTAATATGTATTTGCAAAATAAATATTTGTGGAAGGGAGCTATAGTGGGAAAGAAAGATTGTCGCCCCTTCCTTGTTCTGGGGAGAAGGTCCCTTGATTTCCTGCTAGAACAACAGACATGCCAATATCACAGGAAGAGAGAATCAGAGGCGGACAGGGGTTTCCCTCCTTAACTTTCCCTTGAGGACAGGCTAAGGTGGCAGAGATGGCCTCTTTTACTAAACAAGCCACTTACGAATTGGTTCTCAGGATAATTATTTTGTCAGGGCAAAGGGCAACAAGTTGCATAAAGGTGGTTTTCATAGTTGAAAAAATTTCTTTTGGAAGTAGTCTGTAATAATACTTCTAGATATTAGGCTATTCTCAAGCAACTTTCTACTCTAAGGAGTAATTGGAGAAATGTGAGGATCTCTTTTGATTAACCCCAATTATGGCTGAAACCAATATGAACACAAGGTCATAACCTTTATTGCTGTAGAAAGTGCGAGGTTCTTTCCTTGTGTTATCTCTTTTAATTGTCATAAACAATATTATGAAGTAAGTATTACCATCCCCATTTTACATATGAAGAAATGATTTTCGGAAATTTGAATTAGGGTCTAGCTCCAAAGCTCAAAATCTGACCATTACTCTTTAGAGCTATAGTCAAAAGTCATTATTGGTCAGAAAGTTTTATAATTGTATATCTGGACTTAAATGACTAAAATTACATCATAGATGCTTTTAAAGAAAGGTTGTTTGGAAGTGATACTTTCATTGGAATTAAAAAGGGAAAGTCATACTTACCTGGCAGGGGAGATACTATGGTCACAAAAAGGAAAAGTCAGCATCATTTTAGCTTACCTGTCTCAGCCCATATAGAATCATGTTTTTAAGAGAGCATGGAGAATTTTTGCTAATACCAGAATCATAGTGAGAAATTAGGAAGATCAGATTTTATAGAGTTTAGTGTGACTCAGAAGGCTTCAAAGACTTCACTGATCTGTTTAAAAAGTGAAAGTTGATACTAGCACTTTTTTATTTTGATATAAGACCATTACATTCTTGGAAACTTAGTTTTCTGAGTTCATCCAATAATATAAAACAGTGTCAGTAGACTTAGATCAGATATGTGCATTTATAATAGATACCTATTTCATCAAAATTGAAAATTTGATCCAGTATATAGTTGCCTTCTTCAACTAACTTCTGTATCACTGTTGAAAACTCTTTTGCAATTTTCTTATCTGCTCTGTTTCAGCCTAACAGCTGAAGGCTTTGGCAATTATAGAGATGTTTGAAACTACTAAACCAGCCACTTCTAGCACTAAAAGAAGCAACTTCTGCGGGATTTGGGAATTTCCATTTACGGTCTTTATATATATAGATAGGTAGTGCTTTCTCTTTGACTGTGAGAAAGGTTATTCCTGATTTTTTTTCTGCTTGTTTTTCAATACATATGCTCAACAATCTTTCCGTTTCTTCTATTTCTTTAGGGGTTGTTCTTTTTACCTTTGCAGCGCTTGAAACTGCTCTAGCAATAGGCACTTCTTTCATTTTCATGCGGTGTTTTTGATAGCCCACATCGTGGATTCCTTTATGCATGTTGCTTGGGAGATATAACATGTTCTCAGCACATGTTCTCTCGTTTCTTTCAAAATGCCTTGTTTCTGGCGGGTTCTCAATATTTAAATGCTTTTCTTTTGTGTACACTGCTTGATATTTTTGAACCAGGCTGATTAGACATGTTTGAGATGTTGAATGAGTGCTTTTTTAATATAGAAAAGTTAACATTTACAAAAGCATAGCAAAACATCTTGTCAGATAACAGATGTGTTGAACCGAGGTAGTTGGTGTATGCTTGAGACGTGTGCGTGTTTGCATTTTGCTACAAGGCCTGGTTCAGCTGGGTGCGGTTTCCTGCATTCACCTATTGTTTCTTGCAGACAGGCAAATGTGAAATGTGCCTTATACTCAAATTGTTCTCTAACATATAAATTGTGTTGAAACAAATTTGCAAACAGAACGGTTTATACTTGATAGGCTCTGTTAATTTTAAAAGGCTAATCTGTAGTTCTAGGAAATTTTCTTAAATCTTTAAATGATATCCCTCCTCATTCTTTTGTTTTGGTTTTTGAAACTATCCTTAAGATGTTACACCTTCTAAACAGCTATTTTTTCTTTTCTTTCCCATTTTTCGCTCTTTGGTATTTTTTTCTAATTTCTGAAGTAGTTCTTCAACTTTACATTCTATTTATTCTATTCATTCATTTTCACTTGTGCTCTTGTATCAATTTTTCCATTTCCAAGAACTCTTTTTTGGTGTTTTGAATGTTGTCCTCTTCCCCTTCCTCCTCTTACTTTATACATGAAATCGTCTGGGATTTTTAAAGTTTCTTCAGTTCCCTGCACTGTCTGTGTTTCCTCCATGTTCCTTTTAACTGTGTTGGTTGTATTAGAGGATTGTCTTTGTACCTTGTAGTCCAACTGGACAACTGTTACTTGTTTTTCAATGCCCGGGGGAAAGTCTTCTGCTTTTGGAAACACCCCCAGGCTTCCTTCTGCTAACCATCATTTTTTATGTATGCCCAAATTAGACCAAATATCATGTCTTCCTCCCCACCCCTCCCCACAGTTGCCCCCAAGTCACTGAAAGCAGGGACTGTGTCTTACTCATCTTGATAATTTTAGTGCCAAGCCTAAAGTTCCTGGTACTCAATTGTTAAATAAATATGAATAAATAAACAAAGAATGTGTGAAGGGCTAATATGGAAAAATTTTTTATTCTAGTTCATATCCTTCTAGCTAAGATGTATTATATTGACTATTTCTTTTATTGTAGTTGGCAGCTGATTTAAATATGAAAAAGTTACTCTAATTGTCATTGTAAATTTACATTTCCCACTCCATTGGCCCCACTAAAAACTTTATTATTTTACTATCATTAATTACGTGGAGATGAGCACTGAGAGTGAAGATCTGTGGGAAATACTGGGATGTTGCCGAGGTTCTCAAAGTGATGAGCTGCTAAAGCCATTCCGTCCTGTTCTCGCCACAAGCCTGGGACGAAGCCTGCTTTCCTTGTTTACAAGTGAGCATCGTTCTCTTTGGTCCACTTGGACTTCCTCTGACCCCTCTTCTCACAGCTCTTGAGGGATCTCTAAGGAACTGCCAGGTTTTGGTCTCCACACAGTTTCCCAGCTGGTTTCTCTGTCTGTAAAATGGGCAGCTTTCAGTGATTACTGTGGCTCCATTGAGATCAGCAGGAGGGATCTCCACTTGACTCTTCCAGCTCTAATATTCTTTGGTATACATATGTGTTTTTTTGTGTGTATGGGTCTAGAATTCCTGGTGTGCACTTCTAGAGCATACTATATTGAATCAGAAGTTGGTTTTGTGTTCCATCCAGCAGTTAATTAGGTAAACCCTGGACAAAACACCTAATGTCCTTGAGCTTCCATTTCTAAACCTACAGAATGAGGAAATTAGAACTAAATGATCTCTAAACCCCTGTTCAGCTCTAAAATTCTGAATAGATCAGAGGATTAAAGAAACCTTCAGGCCTCATTTGAATCACTGAGCTGGTGTCCAGAGAGGCCATAATATATAGAAACGTGTCCCTTGATCAAAGCAGAGGTATTTATTATAACACTGTGTTGTCCCCAACACACAGAGTCAACTTTTCCAATGTGTTGATGCTTACCTCGGCCTTAGACATTCCGTAGCTATGTAATACCCTTGAATCCATCCTCACATTTGTAAATAAAACTATTCAATTGAGCTTCATCTGATTGTTTTAAGGTCACCAAGAGACTGACTCTGATGGCCCTATGTGGTTCTGTATGCATAGAAAAATGATTAGTCTAGTTCCTCCTGGCTCTTTTTCCAGTACTGCTTATCATTGTGTTCTCTTCTGGAATTTAATGTGAAAAAATTAGCTTAAAGTAACAGTTATTTTTAAAAAACAAGAAAAGAGCTCAAGGCATTTATTTTTCATAGCTATGCAAAAGTAAAATAGAAATGACATTCATTTTGGTTAGGAGACTTGCAGGAGGTTCTTGAAATAGAAAATCATAATCAGGACAACTTTTCACTTCTTCAGATGTTTTATATAGAATATCATTTGGCTTCTAAATCTGTGATGCCTTTTTTGTCCATAGCTCCCGATTTTCATAATCTACCACTATTAAGCAGACGTGGTAATTTATGAAGAAGTTTGGCTTTGAAAAGCTTGTTATTTTCATGAAGATGGAAAGTAAAATAAGAATGTTAACCATTTGAATTCTGTCGCTTAATGGCATTGAAGAGAGTTGAGTCCCGTGTTTTTCCCATCGCAGTAGTTCCTCTTAAAGTCTTCCTTACCATCTGTAAAAGAAAAAATAGGCATTGGGTCTTTTTAGCATGTGGATATTCTTTTGGAATTAGTTGTTAAATAAGGAAAAGAAAATAGAACCAAATTTGCTCCAATAAAAAAATACATTAACACATATAAAGATCAAATAGAATTAATAGAAAAAAATATTAGCAGTTTTTTTCATTCTTCCTACTCTACTACCTAGAGACAGCCATGTTTTTTCTTTTTTAAAAGATATAATTTACATACAGTACAGTTTTCCTTTTTAGTATACAGTTTATGTTTTGAAAAATCCATATATGGCTGGGTGCAGTGGCTCACACCTGTAATCTCAGCACTTTGGGAGGCTAAGGCAGGAAAATTGCATGAGGCCAGGAGTTTGAGACCAACTTAGGCCACATAGCAAGACCCTATCTCTGTAAAAAATTTTTAGAAAATTTGCTGGGTGTGGTGGTGCATCTGTAGTCCTAGGTACTTAGGAAGCTGAGGCAGGAGGATCGCTGGAGCCCTGGAATTCCAGGTTCTAGTGAGCTATGATCGTGCCATTACACTCCAGCCTGGGCAACAGAGTGAGACCGTGTCTGAAAAAAGAAAAGAAAAGAAAGAAAGAAAAACATAAACATTGAGTGTACTACCACCACAATCAAGATATGAAATAGTTCCATAGTTCCATCACCCACAAAAATGTCCCCTCCCCTACCCCAAGGCTCTGGGAACTTTTGATCTGTTTTCTGTCCTTATAGTTTTGCCTTTTCTAGAATGTCATATAAATGGAATCATAGTTTGCAGCCTTTTAAGTCTGGCTTCTTTCTCTTACCATTATATATTTGAGGTTCATTGATGTTGTTATGTGTATTAGTAGTTTATTTCTTTTTATTACTGAGTATTATTCCATTGTATAGCTATACCATGGTTTATTCTCCAGTTGAGTGACATCTGGGTTGTTTCCAGTTTTGTTTGCTTAAAAATAAAGTCACTCTAAATGTTCATCTACTGATTTTTGTGATAATATGATTTCCTTTCTCTTGGGTAAATAAGTCAAATTGGGATTACTGGGTTTTATGGAAAATGTGTTTCTAACTTTGTAAGCAACTGCAAAACTGTTTTGCAAAGTGGTTGTACCATTTTGCATTCCCATCATTGATATATGAGTGTTCCAATTGTTCTGCCTTCTCGTCAAGATTTTGTAATTTTAGTTTTAAATTTTTTAAAATTTTATTTTAGCCTTTCTGATAGGTGTGTAGTTGTTTCTAATTATGGTTTTACTTCGCATTTCTGTAATGATTAATGGTGTTTCATCTTTTCCATGTGCTTATTTACCATCCATGTATCTTTGATAAAGTGTCTACTCAAGTCTTTTGCCCATTTTTTTTATTGGGTTGTTTGTTTTTTGCCAGTGAGTTTTGAGTTCTTTATGTATTCTGGATATAAGTCCTTTATCAGATGTCAGACTTGCAATATTTAATTCCAGTCTATAGTTTGTTTCTTTTCATTCTTATAACATTGTCTTTCAAAGAACAGACGTTTTGCATTTTGGTAAAAGTTCAGTTTTTCAATTTTTTTCTTTCATGGGTTATGCTTTTGGTGTCATATATAATAGAAGTCTTTGCTGACTCGAGGTCTAAAAGATTTTTAGAAGAGAACTTTCTTATAAAAGTTTTGTAGTTTGGGATTTTACATTTAGGTCTATGATCCATTTTAAGTTAATATTTCATACGGTGTGAGGAATGCGTCAAGTTGGAGTTTTCTGTTTGTTTTGCATATGGTTATCAAGTTGTTCCAGCCCAGTTTGTTGAAAAGACTATCTTTTCTGCATTGAATTGCCTTTACATATTTGTTAAAAGTCAATTTGCCATATATATGTTTGTGGATCTATTTCTGACCTATTTTGTTCTATTACTATATATGTGTGTCTTTTTTTTTTACCAATACCACACTATTTTGATGAGAGTAGCTTTATAGAAATCTTGAAATCAGGTAGCGGAATCTTTCAGCTTTTTTTCCCCCCGAAAACATTTTTGGTTATTCTAGTTTCTTTGCCTTTATATATAAATATTAGAATCACTTTATCATTTTCTATAGAAAGTCTTGCAGGAATTTTGATTGGGATTACATTGAAATTTGTACAATAGCTAGGGAGTGGGGAATTGACAGCTTAACAGTATTGAGTCTTTCAATCCACAAACACAGGATATCTCACCATTTATTAGGTTCTCTCTGATTTCTTTCATCAATGATTTCTAGTTTTCAGCATATAAACCTTGTATATATTTTGTTATATCTATTTCATGTATTTTATGCTATTATAAATAGAAATTTTTAAAATTTCAATTTTTAATTATTCATTGCTAATATATAGAAATGTAATTGATTTTTATACATTAAACTTATATCTTGTGACCTCGAGAAACTTGCTTCTTGTTAGTTCTAGTAGTTTATTTGTGGGTTTTTGGGGATTTTCTACATATACAATCATGTTATCTGTGAATAGGGATTGTTTTATTTTTTATTTTGTAATTTGGATACCTTTTATTTCTTTTCTTGCCTTGTTGCCTGGCTTTTGCCTTCAGTATAAATAGGAATGCTGAGAGTGGACATTCTTGCCTTGTTTCCAGTCGTAGGTGGAAAGCATTTGTGCTTTTTACCATTAAGAATGATGTCTGCCAAATGTTTTTTGTAAGTGCCCTTTATCAGATTGAGGAAGTTCCCTTCATTTCCTATATTGCTGAAAGTTTTCATCCTGAATGGATGGTGAATTTTGTCAAATACTTTTCTGCATTTAATTGAAATGATCCTGTAAGGTTTCTTCTTTAGTCTGTTGATAGGGTGAATTACATCGATTTTTTTTCAAATGCTTACCTTGCATTCCTAGGATAAATACCACTGGTCATAATGTATTGCCTTTTTATTATAGTTAGATTTGATTTGCTAAAATTTTAAGAATTTTTGCATCTATGTTCATCAGAGCTGTTGGTCTGTAGTTTTCTATTTCATAATGTATTTATCTGGTTTTAGTATTATGGGAATGCTGGCCTCATAAAATGAGTTGTGAAGTGTTTTTTCGTCTTCACTTTTCTAGAAGAGTTTGTGTAGAATTGGTATTATTTCTTCCCTTCTCCCTCCCTCCGCCTCCCTCCCCTTCCCTCCTTTTTTTTCCTCTTCTATTCTTTCTTTTCCCATTCCCTTTCCTCTTCTCCTTTCCCTTTCCTCTTCTCCTTTCCTTTACCTTTCTCTTTCCTCTTCTCCTTCCCTATCCCATTTCCGTTTTTCCTTTCCCCTTCCCTTCCTTTCCCTTCCCTTTTTGCTCTGTTGCCCAGGCTAGAGTGCAGTGGCATCATAATAGCTCACTGCAACCTCAAACTCCTGGGCTCATGTGCTCCTCCTACCTCAGCCTCCTGAGTAGCTGAGACTATAGGTTCATGCCACCATGCCTGGCTAATTTTTCTATTTTTTATAGAGATGGGGTCTTGCTATGTTGCTCAGGCTGGTCTTCAACTCATGGCCTCAAGCAATCCTCCTACCACAGCCTCCCCAAAATGCTAGGATTGCAGTCATCAACCACTGTGCCCAGCTATTTCTTCCTTAAATGATTAGTAGAATTGAGCAGTGAAACCATTTGGGTCTGAAGTTTTCATTATAGGAAGATTTTAAATTATAAATGCAATTTTGTAAATAGATACAGATACATGATTCTTCAAGTTATCTGTTTCTTTTTATGTGTGTTTTGGTAGCTTGTGTTTTTTTAAGAATTTACCCATTTCATCTAAATTGATAAATTTATTGAAATAAATTTTGATATCCCATTGGTTATTTAGATATGTTATGTTATTTATAAGTATTTGGAGATTTTCTAGATAATCTTATGTTATTGGTCTCTTTTTTAAAAATTTTATTTTATTTATTTATTTCAAAATGGTAAGGGGGTACAAATGTTTTTGATTACATGGATCACTTTTGTAATGCTTGAGTCAGGGCTATAAGTGTGCCCATCACCTAGAATAGTGTTCATTGTACCTGTTAGGTAGGTTTCTGCCTATCCCCTACTCCACCCTCCCGTCTGCTTGATTTCCACTAAGTTTTGCTTCCCTCTGTGCACATGTGTGCTTGTGGATTAGTTCCAATTTAATAGCAGATACATGTGGTATTTGTTTTTCCATTCTTTAGATACTTCATTTAGGGTAATGGTCTCTAGTTTCATCCAAATTGTTGCAAAAGACATTAATTCATCCTTTTTAATGGCTGAGGTAGTACTCCTTGGTGTACATATACCACAAATTTTGTTAATCTACTCATGAACTGATGGGCACTTGGGTTGATTCCACATCTTTGTGATTGTGAATTGTGTTGCAATAAACATTCGAGTGAAGGTGTCTTTTTGATAAAATGACTTCCTTTGGGTAGATGCTCAGTAGTAGGATTGCTAGATCTAATTGAAGGTCTACTTTTAGTTCTCTGAGGAATCTGCATACTGTTTTCCATAAAGTTTGTACTAATTTGTAATTTCACCAACAGTGTGAAATTTTTCTCTGCATCCACGCCAGCATCTATTGTTTTTGGACTTTTTAGTAAAAGCCATTCTAACGGAGTAAGGTGATATTTCATTGTGGTTTTGATTTACATTTCCCTGATTATTAGTGACATTGAGCATTTTCCCCTGTGTTTATTGGCAATTTGTCTACCTTCTTTTGAAAAGCTTCTCTTCATGTCATTTTCCCACTTTTTGATGGGGTTGTTTATTTTTTTTCTTGCTGATTTCTTTGAGTTCTTTGTAGATTCTGGTTATTAGCCCTTTATTGGATGTATAATTTGCGAATATTTTCTCCCATTCTGTAGGTTGTCTGTTTGCTCTGTTGATTATTTCCTTAGCTGTGCAGAAGCTCTTTAATTTAATCAAGTCCTATTTATTTATTTATTTATTTACTTACTCATATAGTGAGGTATGTGGCAAACCATTTATTTTTGTTGTTGCTGAAGTTACCATTGAGGTCTTAGTCATAAATTCTTTGCCTAGATTGATCTCTAGAAGAGTTTTCATGCCTTACATTTAAGTCTTCTATCTTGAATTAATCTGTCTGAGTGGTGAGAGATATGGATCCTGTTTCATTCCTCTGCATGTGGCTATCCAGTTTTCCCAGCACCATTGACTGAGTCAGGATTCTTTCGCCCTGCTTTGTCAAAGATCATATGGCTATGTGAGGATGGTTTTATATCTGGGTTCTCAGTTCTGTTCCATTGGTCTATGTTTCTGTTTGTATATTATCAGAAAATGTACCACCTCATTGAGGAAATTGTCTTAATTCAAGAAATAATTCTGGAAATCAGCTAACGTCCAGCACTGTCCTGGTACTGCCAGAAATATATATGACCCCTTCTTATAAGCAGTGTACCATCAAGCCTGGAAGGAAAGGTGTGGCCATATATAGCCATGAAACCCTTACAGTATGTGCTGGGAGCTAAGACTGGAAGAGAAACTAGGGAGCGGATTGTGAAGGGTGCGGAGTGTTGGATGGGGGAGCATGAAGACCACAAGGAACCACGGCTTAGTTGAAGGAATATCAGTAGTGAAATATCCATCATCACTGAGGAGCCATGCTGGTTGGACGAGAGGGTGCCCCCTTGAGAGGCTTGCCGCCTAGCGTGGGAGACAGGCGTGCTAGCTGATGGCCTCAGTGAAGTGGATGCTGCTCCAGAGACGTGTGCCAGGTGTTGAGAGACCCTGGGGAGGGGAGGTTTCCAAGGGAAGACTAGAACAGTATTTCCTGGCAAATGGTGTGGATAGTTTCAGGATAGCTGCAAAAGCAAGGTAATTTTACCATCAATAGTAGTAGGCATATTTCCTTTCCAAAAGTCTGTTACAAAGGGGAATAACAAAGCCATGGGTTTCAATTCACTTACATTCTCAAATAATTTTACTGTAAAATGATGTTTGGTAATTCAAATTTCAACAATTGACTTTTCCTTTTAATTCTTTAACTTAAAATGTTCTCATCTCGACAAACAAATGTTATTTCTCAAAGTTGGAATTTGCAAATGCCATGTCTACAATCTACTTCTTTGGGGATTAAAAGCTTATAATAAGCTCTGCTTTTTAATGGCAAGTTTTCAGTCATATTAACAATTCATTGTTTTAAACATTGGATAAAATGAGATATTCAAGAAGAGAAAATATTCCAAATTTACAATATAAAAATTGTGAACAGCTCACGCTATTTGGTTTGCTAAACATTGAGTAATTAGTTTATTGTTTTAAAAATCCAGAGGCTAAAGTGAAACACTAAGGCTTTATGTTCCATCTCTGCAAGCAGCGTGCCTTGTTAGATTCCAAAATGCTTTCATAGCTTTCAGGTTTTGATACATGAGTGGAATTTAAACCAGGGTTTTCTCTCTAGCAGTGCTCAGCGTACTGAGTATGGAGTTCACGGTGCCACAAGGAGCAGGAAACCCATGACAGCATAAATACAAACTAACCTGTTTTGCTTATATTATATATTTCAACCACTTACTTGTTCTTCATTGAGATTTTAGCATGTATAAGGGCAAAATGTCAGCTACTGAAGGTGATACAAAGTGCTAAGAGACAAAGAGGTTTTTTGTCACGAGTCTGCGGTATATTCAGGGATACTGAGCACACAGGCAGGCGTCCGTGATAGAAGGAAAAGAGAGCAAGGTCCCTTGGAGAGCCCACAACTTTAGGGACGTCAGAGGAAAGAGCTATTGACTCTGCCTGGAGGGTCAGTTTTGTCTTTTGGAAGCAGAGCGATTGGGTTTGTCCTTGAAAGAGGAAGTTAGGGCAGAACCGTTGCTTCCCACTCCTCAAGTTCCCGCTGTGTGGGAAGAGCCCAATTGCTGTAGCCCTCTGACCTCTGTCCTCTGTCCCTCTCTCTGCCCTAGGATTTTTCAGATGATAACATTGGTAGTGAAGGAGGGATGTCGCTGTTGACTACGCTTCTCCCTTTTTTTCTCTCGGAAGTCCGCTTGCCTGCAGGGAGTGCAGTTCCGCTCTGCTCCTGCTCACTTTGTCCGCAGGCCTGCTTCAGGTTGTCATTACCTGTGAGTGGGTGACAGTTAGGTGAAACTCTGAGATTAGTTGGCAGTCCCACCTGGCGTTTACTCAAATAATTTTCTTTGTCCTTAGTCTGTGTCAGAACCTACCAGGCAGCTGCAAAATTCCTCCCCTCCTTCCATGGAAGTGGGACAGTAGCCAGGCGCCTGGCTGGGCTGTGTCGCCCGTGTTTGACAGTCTGGTGACAGTGCCGCAGCAATGGCCCTCAGGAGTGACAGACACCAAGGCCTCCTCTTCACTGTTCCCCCTTCCGGTGGCTGGATGCAGATGAGGCCCTGAGGAATGGTTTGCCACAGTTCAGAGGGATCCTGGGCTGTGAATCATTGTGAGGAATACTATATACCAATAAAACCACGAGCCTTGGACTGCAATTTGTATTAAGTACTCTGTAATTTTTATCATATACGTAATAGTAAATTACCAAGCGTCAGAATCACTCATGAGTTCCATTCTAATTTAGTCTCGTGTTTGCAGGTCCTGTTGACTTGAGACACTGGGTGCATTAAACAACACAAACAGCATCACTGGGTTCAAGATGGAGGCACCTCATTTGAGCTATTTCGCCAATTAAAGTAATGACAAAAATGCAGCTATTAGGTTATTTCTGCCATCTCAAAAATGCTTTAATTGCTTTAAATTGTGCTGCTTCTGAGAAGTCATGAACATTTTGGTGAATTGCTGCACAACTGCCTCTCCCCTCGGCAGGGAGTGCCGGCGGCCGGCTGTGGTGGGTTCGTCTGGTCGGCGTGGTCGTGCCTGCCACAGGCCGAGGCGCAGGGCAGCGCGCTGCTGCTGTTGCACGGTTAGAGCCCGAGAGCCGGAGTCTGGAAAAAGTGGGTATGAGGAAAGGTTCTGCCTCTTACTAACTACACGACCTCAGCAAGCTACTTAGCTTCCTCAACCCTCATGCTCCTGGTCAGTAAAGGGGGGTAACAGGGTTTCTAGCTCAGAGTGATGTGTAGAGGTTAAGGGATATAACTGACATGAATCAGGTGGACAGAAGTCGGCTCCCAGCAAGCGGCAGATCAGCCGCAGGTATCAAAGATGTTCAGGATGGTGGCCGACTATCGTCGCCAGTCTGCAGCTGGCCCCAAGGTGCGTCTGCGTCAACGAGCAAGTTTGATGCAAACACAAAAAAGGGAAGCAGCCTTGAAAATCCAGCAGCAAAGGGGTTGAGAGCATGTTTGGAAATGGCCATGCTGAGGAGGTGATCTTTGAGCAAAGACCTGAAGGGGATGAGGGCACTAAGGCGCTGTATTAGTTTGCTATAGCAAAGTACCATGGACAGAGCAACTTAAATAACAGAAATTTGTTTTCTCACAATTCTGAAGGCTGGAAGTCCAAGATCAAAGTGTTGACAGGGCTGTTTCTCCGAGGCCTCCCCCATCTTCCTGTAGATGGCTGTCCTCCCCGTGTGTCTTCACACAGCCTTGCTTGGTCCATGCCTGTGTCCAAATTCCCTCTTCTTATGAGGACATCAGTCATATTGGAGGGAGGCCCACTCTAACCGTCTTGTTTTACCTCTTTACCTCTTTAACGGCCCTATCTCCAAATACAGTCACGTTCTGAGAGAGGAAGGACTTCAGCATATGAATATTGGGGTGTACATAATTCAGCCCATCCCAGGTACTGAGGACCGACACTGCCTGGCAGGTTTTAGAACCAAGTGAGACAGAGCCTGGGGCAGAGGAAAGGGTGGAGCATGGCGGTGACAAGACCTGAGAAGCAGGCAGGCCAGGTGAATGTGCTATATGGATGCTACTGATTTTTGGATGTTGCTTTTGTATCTTGAAACATCACTGAATTCATTTGTCAGTTCCAGTGATCTTTTTTTTTTTTTTTTTTTTTTTCGGCTAGCCTATGTCTCTTGAGTGGGGAGTTGAAGCCATTCACATTTATTTTTTTTTTATTTATTTTTTTACCTATAGACATTTTATTTATTTATTTATATTGAGGTAAAATATACATACATAATTTACTATCATTACCATTTTTTTTTAATTGGGGGAAAACTACAAAGCATTTACAGTACAATGTTTACAGTCACAATTTGTAGTGAGCTGATTTCCCAAAATATATTACCACTCAAGTTGACTTATCTTGTTACATTCAAAAACCTGCTCTGTCAAA